>ML846148.1:0-19958 GCA_009831015.1 Picea engelmannii
CAACACAGAGTCTGATTTCTCCACTCTTTTTCCTTACTGGAACCAAGTTGGCCACCCATTCAGAGTATCTAAGAGGGACAATGATTTGGGCATCCAACAACTTCTTTACCTCTCTTTCCATAATAAACAACAACATAGGATTTATTTCTCTTAATTTCTACCTAAATGGTTTGTCCTCCTCTTTCAATGGGATCTTCTGCTCAATGACGGTTGTGTCGTATGTCCCGAGGTCTTCATAGATCCAAGAAAACACATCAGAAAATTATTTTAATAGCTCATTATACTCGACTCTATGCTCCCTTGACAGGCTTCTTGAAAACTTGATGAAATTTGGATCCTCCTCTGTACCAATATTGCATTCAGCTACATCATCATCCTCAGTTGGGCCTTTAAACTTTACTGCCACATCGTTCCCTTCGAACAATCTTTCTAATGGAACTAGTCCTTTGGTAATGTGGTTGCTAGGAAACTAAACAATATGGTGATTAGCAATTTTATTTATAAATACATCAGTGTGAGGGTCACCTTCGGGATCATGATCTTGATCATTTTTTAATGCAAATAACTCATCAACAGACTCAATAAATTTTCTGATCTCAAGATCGTCCTCAAACATCTTCCAATACTTGGTATTATCAGGTATAGAGGAACTATATCTTACCTCAACATCATACCTGAGTTTAGGTGGTAGAGGGACTCTAAAATTTCTTCATGATATAGCCAATGAATCAACCATGACATTCTCTTCCCCTGGAATAAATGAAATCTTGAAAGACGAGAAAAAATTGTCAACCAGGTCCCACACTTCATTTCTATATGATCTCAGTCGAGAGTGTTTGGACTAATAAATATTTCTGATCTACTGGAAAATCAACTCAACATCCCAAAACATTGATATTTCTTCAATTCCCATGTCTTTTGCATCCCTCAAACACAAAATAAGAGCTTCATATTCTGCCACATTATTGGCAGTTTCAAATTCTAACTTGAATGACAGAGATACAATTTCTTGAATAGGAGAAACAAGGACCACTCCATCTCCAGCACCTTCTCTAGAAGAGGCTCCATCAAAGAACATTTTCCACATAGAGTTAATCGGAGGAGAATCTTCACAGAGGGTAAGGGACTGATTTCTAATTTCAAGAGGGGCTTCGGGAGCATCAATGAGCTGTAACAAGCCAGATCCAAAATCAACATCAAGGGAAAAAATAGGATGATTGGTGAGGTCTTCTTCATCACTAATGATACAGGGAAACTGAGCTTCTCTATACAGTCTTCTATGTCCCCCCCCCAAATACAGGAATGGTAGCATATGTGAGGTCCATCTGCAATGTTCCTTTGAGTCTTTTAATCCAATATCTTGACAACAACATGATGAAATTATGGGTAACATCAGCTACCACAATGTCCATGACCACACTTTTCATGGGCAGTTGAAACAAGGTCACAACCAGATCTTTGATGACCCCAAGACAATGCACTTTCCTAGAATCAAAAGAATACAAGTCGTGATAAGCCTTTGTGACTTCTGGTCCTAGTTCATCCATGACAGTTTTGGGCATGAGATTATGAGATGCCCCTGAGTCCATCAAACAATCATGCAACACCATATCATGTATATTTAGGGATGTATATAAGGGAGGGGATGAATCATCTTTTTCTTCTATCATCGGACATAAGATAACTGTTGGCTTTATATCTTGAAGGTTTACTGAGTCTATGGAATAAGATGAAGTCTCGGGTTGCAACAATTTGGAGAGGGATTTCTTGAAATATTCGTTCTTGACTAGCTCTGAAAGGGGCACAAGGATCCTGATTTTTTGAATTTCATGCTCGAAGTTGAAAGAGGAGGGGGGTTTAGAATTTGTCTTACTTTCAGGATAGGATCTTTGGCTATTTTTGGGGGGGTTTGAATCTTCTTACCTTTGTTTCCATCTACTACAACTTTGGCAGGATTTTCTTCTCTGGTAGGCTGATCGGGAACATCAAGATTTCCTCCTTTATTTTTGGACCCTAGGTTTTATCTATTTGGGTTGTTTCTAGCCTTGTCCCCCTTGCTGAGATTGTTTAATTGGTTTTCCATGAGAGACTCCTCGTATGTTGATTGAGTTAAGTGAGGAGAAGAGGATGTGTCTTCAAGACAGTGGATTGATGGATGAAGGTCTTCTTCCTCTCCACCTTCATCCGCAACAAGGTTGTTTTGAAGAGGAGTCTGGACTTTCTGATCATCTCTATCTATGTTCCTTTGTTCCCTTTGCATAATATGAGGATCATTGTTATTTGGCCTCCTGAAGTTGCCTCTGTTATCAACATTTTGAGGATTTTTGTATGTCTTCTTCCCTTATAATTCCAACCTTTCCATTCTATTTGAAAGTGATTTTATTAACTTGGTTACTTAGTCCATTTGAGGGGGGCAGTCATAGGAACTGGAGGTTGAGGCTTCAACTCTTCCCCTTCCTTTGTCTATGTCGGCCTTATTTCTGAGTGGGTCAACTAAAAATATGTTAGACTCTAATTCCAAGGTTTCATATTGCATTTGAGCCAAGGAGTTATCCCTTCTCTCTCTTAATAGGAGGCAGAAGTCAGGGTCAAAATCACTAGCATAGGTAATTTTGGCAGAGGTTTCTGTAGGTTTTATCTAAGCAGGGATCTTATTGTACATTTTGTTGAATATTTTGGAGAAGTCAGAGATAGACTCTCCCTCTTTTCTCTTTAGGGACCCAAACTATGTGATATAATACATGAAGTCCTTTTTATACCCCCATTGTCACAAGAAGGCATCATCTAAAACTTCAATCCCAACAATGGATCCAGGAGCGAGGGCCCTGAACCACTTTCTGGCGTCTCCATCAAGACTGTGGACATAAATTCTCATCCACACACCCTCATTTACTATGACATAATTATCAACATAACTATAGAAAGCTACAAGGTGCTCCTCTACAGTGATATCTCCCTCCCCTATAAACTTAGGCAGTTTCTTAAGATAGCCACCAACTAGGAGGGTATTAAGAGGTTGAGGCAAAATGAGAGGGGCATATCTGGCGACCACTATAGATTCCATTCTATTTCTTAGGAGATTAGCTCCTGCCATAAGGATGATAGGTGGAGGAGAACTAGGGGGGGAAGGGGTTCGAACAGGGAAGACTGGAACCGAGCTTCCGAGAGGAAAAGGAAACAACAGAGGATTTGGAGAAAAGGCTACAGGGCTAGAGGGAAAAAAGATTTCCCTTTATTCAAAATCAATAACTCTAACAGGAGGAGGAAAAATAAAACATGGAGTGGGAAAATATTCCAAGGTATGGGGTCTAGACCAAGGTACAACCTCAGGGGAAATAGGAGTGACAAATATTTCTCCTTCCAATACAAAACCAGGAGGACAAAAATCAACAGGAACACTCCCAAACTTTAAACATCGTGAAACTCCAACATACAGTATAATAGGAAAATGAGAACCAGATATCGGATTTTCTACAAGAGGATAATAAAAATAATCAGAAATACCTGGTTCAACAGTAGAAATACTTTCTCAAAGGGCCCTTCCCTTTCTGATAAGTTTCTTTGGGTGATCTTTAGGTGTTGCTAGAGGTAGTTATGGAGTATACCTCGTGTATTTGCCTCTAGAATCCACAACTGAAATAATGGAGTCGCCAGTGAATTCACATCAATGGAGTCGCCAGGTGCACAGTTGAAATCTTGATGTACTAAGTTCTAATGCATGTTCAGAACTAGTAATCTTTTTCATTCAATCCCAGGGAAAATCTTCAATCCGTCCCTGGCAATGGCACCATAAATGTTAGCACCAGAAGTCCCCTCTGGATTGCGTCGAAGGTAAGCCCAATACCCATCAATTTGTTTGTCACAATGATTAAATTAAGGGGGGTCAAATGGGCTCAGGCTCAAGAAAATATCGCTTTAACTCAAAAATATGGACTGGTATGTGCAAGCAGGTGAGGTCTTAGTTTAATTTTAGTCAGTAAGTTGTACTAAAATTTGAGTAGGGGAAAGAATTGGTGAGGAAATGTAGAGGTCTGTTATGGACATCAGGTCTTCCAGCAGCCTAAGGAGGAAAAGATTTGAATACAAGATCTTCTTCGACCCAAAACTTCAGGAAACTGAAAACGTCATAACAATATTGCGATCAAACATACATTACAGTGTAGTCATGAAAAATCGACTGGATCACCCATGATCGAGTCTTCAATATTAGAATAAAAAGATATCATAAGAAAGATGACTATCATTAAACAAGAAGTCTCAAATGGCAACACATAACAAGAGAAACAGAGGCTTCATTAAAACTTTACAGCACGAGAGCTTAGCTCAACCATTGACCTTAACAAAATATCAAAACAAAGTATTTATACCCAGAACCATTCACTACCATGAGAGATGTGACTTGGCTATTACATTCAAAACTTTGTGTCTGCATATTCTTTTGTCATTTTTTACTTGCATTCTTATTTCACACGCGATCTCATATCAGTATGGGCTTTGTAGGAGAATTCATTGACATGGGAACTTTGGGCTGACAGTCTTCCTCCATGGCCATATTTTCCATGCTTTCCATTTATGGGGTGAAACAAGGTTTCAACCACCTTCCCCATTTTCATTAACTAGTTTTATTGGGATTAGGGTGAGGCCTGATACCCATGAATTTTCCAGGCGATGCCCACGACTCCTTCCAATTGATCTTGGCATCTTGAAACCACACAAATCTTCTGTTGAGACCAAGACAATCTCTTTTGGCCCTTGGCACAGCTCCTATCCATCGCTTCACGCGACCTTGGTCCATGACCTTATGCATATCCCATATGAAATTCTGGGATCTCACATTTAGGGAGTCTTCACTCCCCTTGACTTCAAATATTTTGATGCTCGATCTTGCGAAACAATCCATCTAGATAGACGGTCCGATTTACTTTGGATTTGATGGCCACTATCATTTCCTTAAATAATCTCAGTTGCCCGTTGCTCGACGAGATCTTTCCCTTTCTTTATGGCCCTTCTTCCATATAACCACGGGTTATGATCATGCGCCCAACTCCCAAGTGCATCATGATTTCAAGTTTCACGAACTCACATTGAACTCCATGCTCAAATATTCAAGTCTCAAAATCATGGTCACTCGGATCAGGTGACACACGTCTCTTTGCATCGGACGACCCAGATCATTTCAGAATTTTAGGACCTCGAACCATCGAAAATTCTCACCTCAGCCTTCTCGAAAATACTTTCTCCATGGATCCTGCACCACATGTCCTTCTGAAATAGACGGCCCAGATCATTTATCATTCATGATTCCTCATGACTCTGCCCTTTGACTTCTCCATTCTGTGGGTCAGGGAAATTCTAGTCTTACGCAACGTGTCCTTCCGAGGATCAATGGCTAGGATTGGGCCAACGATTTTCAGAAACCTTTCTAACGCTATACTTCATGTAACTCTTTGATCTCGATTGCCTGATGGTTGTTGATCCGATCTGCCTGGCGGATCTCCGCCATTGAAATTTTATCTTGCTCACTCACTTGATTTGAGTCTGTATCAAACCGCTCTAAGTGTTGCGCTTGTTCTTATGGCTATGTCCTATGTAAACAAATACTTGGATGATTGGATGAGGGCTATTGAATGCAAAAGGATCAGTGACAGAGACAAGGAGAGAGAAGCGATCAACCTTAGAGAAAACAAAAGGCTTAGGGACCACACCTCTCAGGAAGACAAAATAAGAAAACTATAAGTCAAAAAGAAAAACCTTATGATTGGGTCGACAAAAGGAGGAGATACAGGAAAAAATACACACTTAGGTAGAAATCACAAACCCCTAAGGCTTTGACAATTTTATGTGATAACAATATCCACTAAAACCATCCAGAAAGGAAACATATTTCTTCTCGACTAAGACATTGAAAAAATAGTCAATAAAAGGTATGGGGAAATGGTCCTTTCTGGTAGCCTTTTCCAAATCTCAATAATCCACACATATACTCCACTTCTCATCCTTGTTTGGGACAATAACTAGAGGATATACCCATTCACTATCAGAAATAGGATATATGAATACGTCATGAAACAACTTTTGCAGTTCTTGATTAACTATATCTTTCATTATAGGGTTCATCCTTCTTTGGGGATGGATAATAGGTTTGAAGTCCTCCTTCATGTAAATATGGTGAGTACAAATAGAATTATGGATGCATTTCTTGTCGTTTTAATCCCATGAAAAAGCTTCAATACTTCTTTTCAACACATCAAACAATTTTTTTTCCTAATGACTAGTGAGTTTATTGTTGATTTTAGTGTTTTTGCAAGGTCGATCTCTATAATTTTGACAGTTGGATATTCTATCTCAACAGTAAACAAATATGTCCATAATTTAGTGTTATTTTCTGCATAAATTTCATATCTGTTACCATCATTTATCCCTTCTATTTTCACATCGTCTGAATATTGATTTTTCAGAAAAATTACAAGGAAAGTGTCCTCATAAATTGTACTATCATCCAAGGAAGTGTGAAATGTGTATATGGGGTATGAAATTGTTTGTGTCAAGTATTATTCCTCTTCTACCCACATAGGAAGATTATTTGTTATCAAATTTTGGGAAGGATGATAAATAACTATTTTCTTTTGGGAAAGGCTATCAGTGACGGTCATGTTTCCTACTCTACAACCAATGTATGGATATGTTGTGGCTAGCTAAGGCCTTCCCAAAATGAGACGATATCCGTTGGATTGAGACTTGGGTTGAAGGAATAGGATGTTAGTAGGGTATTCCCAAGAATCAATGGAGCTTATGATATCTTCCAACATGCCTTCAAGTTTGACTATAGATTTATCTTCTAGTTGTAGTACAATCGGTGTATCTCTAAAAAATATATGAAGGTTGAGTCTCAACATAGTATCCTTAGTCATAACATTGATTGGATCTCTTAAATCAATAAGAGTATTTTGTACCAGGGTGTTATTAATATGCACATTTACTAAGGGACTCCATGTATCCAAGTACTTAGGTACAATCAACTTCCCAAGCATAAGGTCATCTAAAATCCCTATGACATTTATGGTAGGAGAATATTTCCTTTTTCTCCCTGGTCCGCTAATGCATTCTTCCTTGATATACTTGTTGAAAATAGGAACATATTTAAGAGATTGTAAGAGATCTATATTTATGCACAAATTCCTAATCTCTCCTAAAAACAAATTCCTCAGATGTATATGTTTTATTTTCTTTTAATCTCTCAGGGTAAGGAGGTGTTTGTGGTTGAGGTAAGGTGATATATTCTTTCACATATTATTCATTTCTATTATCTTTGGTTCTTGTTACAAAAAACTTCCTCATCTGACATTTATTTCTTTTAATTCCATAGAATAAAGTATGATAAGTTGTATCATTGTTGTATATAGGTTGGACTTATATTGTTTGAATTTGGAGCACGTTGAGCAGGTAGTTGAGGTTTCTTAGGAGGAACATTGTTTTGAGTAGTGTTGTTTTCAGGAGGAGGAGGTAGTAATGGAGGTTGCTGGAATTTTTTTGGCCTCCATCCTTGTGATGGTTGACTCCACTAATTTTGTGGAATGCTAGTAAAATATTGGTATGGAGGAGGAATTGCAGGTCCTTGTTATTGCCAATAATTTGGATTTTTCCAATGTGATGGGTTATACCATGGCTGAGGAGACATTTGAGAATTATATGCACTACAATTTTGAGCAAGATTGAATTTCAAAGTTGTTTGAAATGGTGTTGGTGCTCTAGACATTCTTTGATTGATGAAGTATATTATTTCCACATTCTTCTATGCTCCTCGAAATGTATCTTTCAATCATAGAAAAGAAGGAAATTTGTTAGTTGGATGATTTTCCTCTCGAATTCCACAAACATCTATAAGGTATAAAGGGAACTAAATTCTAGGTTGATTTTTTATGCATTTGGGACAATAGAAAGCAAATTCCTTCTATGCTTCCTTATGTTTATCTTTTATTTGAAAGGTATCTATTTTCATGGATAAAGCGTTTAAAACATTAGCCTTCATGTCCTCTATTAATCCTCTTAATTCATTGTTTATATGAGTTATAGGGTTAGAGGATTGAGATACCAAAACTCTACTAATTCTCAATTTATTTCTAGAGGACCTTGAATGGTTTTTGAATATTATTTTGATATAATCATAGGCGAACTGATAGATATATCGATTGGATATGAGATTCAATGTTTTCATAAGATATTCTCTTACTCCTCTGAGTAAGACAAGATTGAGTGAGTCTTCATCCATAGTGCAATTTTGGGCTCTCTTGTAGCTTAGTTGAAATCTCTTTTCAAAGTCTTCTAGAGATTCATAATGTCCTTGTGTATTTCTAAAAATATCATCCCTTGTATCTCTTTCTCTATAATAGTATATGTATCTTTCACTAAAGGTTTTTTTAATTTGATCCCATGTTGTGATACTATTTCCCTAAGAGATCATAAACCATCTTAGAGATGAATCTTTCAAGGTAGAAGCAAAACGTTTGAACTTTTTTTCATCAGTGGTATAATCATATGTCTTGCATATAACTACAAACTCAAACAAGAAAATGTCAAGATATTCAGAGACAAACCCATTAAAATGAGGTAAAGAAAAATGATTAATATTTTTTTATCTTGGATTCTCCATCAGATTCCCGAATAGGGATCTCAAATATTTCTTCTTAACCAACCATGACACGAGGTGAGGAATGTCTCTCTTATGAAATATTTTCAAATTCTCTAGCTTCCGTTTACAGAAACTTTCTAGTGTTTTAGGACCAATATCTAGATTTATTGGACTTGTTTTTGTGGTGGGTATTTTTTGGTAAAACAATTATTTCCTATGCCAAGGTCTAGTCATTCATGAAATCAAAATAAAGTGAAATGAAAAAAGAGAGTGTGACAAGGATCTATCAATACTCACACAAAGTGAAATAACTTGGGTTGTTACACTATAAAAATTTTATAGTGAGGCTGGCCTTGTGACTGCGGTATTTTTTATTTCTCCAAGTCACACAATTGTGCCACAATTGTATCTATATATGTGAATTGTGTCTTATTAGAAGTCATCATAAATGCACAAGGAGCGCTCTTGGAGGTAGGTATAGACAATTTCCCTTGATATTTGGCTGACAACTCATTCGAGAAGACAAAATACCTTGTTTCTAGGAGGTTGGTGCCTTTGACTCTTTCAATTCAACTTGGTTGGTGGAACACATTTCTTTTTCCAAACAACATTAGTAAAGAAGGTATATTATACACAAAAATCCACTTCATTCAAACATCCATTATCCACATACCAAAGTATATATCTAAGATTGTGTGTGTGTGTGTGTGTGTGTGTGTGTGTGTGTGTATAAATATATACTCAACATCGTCTAAATTGTACATTATATATACTCTTGGATACATTTTGAACTATTATCCACATGCCAAAGTTCCACATTTCAATTTGTGTGTTTAAACAAATCACATAACTATCATCTTCATAAACATATAAAAATAAAAATAATATCCCACAACACACAAATAGCTCTATATGTATACATATCAAATGCCTATATAATTCTAACTAAACCCAACAAACACTAAGAAATGAATAACTAAGATAAGTAAAAATAAAATTCCTAACCCTATCAGGCCTAAATATAGGTCGTTACACTTAAAAATCCCTAGAACACCACTATGATCTAAAATAGACTAATCCCTTCTTGAATATCTTTCCATGTAGCTTCCCATTTTAACCTATATAAAAATAAATATATCTTTCCACAAAATTATGCAAGGAAACATTCAAATCAAAATGTGGATTGCAATGAAGAAAGAATAACAAAAAATAACCCTTCCCATCCCAAGAAAAAAAAAAAATTCTAGGGACATATGACTTAAATTTTTATCATGAATTTCATTTCCATCAAATGAAGTGTTAATGACATTTTAATTCCAAATGAAAAAAAAATCATGCCTTTTTCTTCCATTCCCTCCCTTGGCATGCCTTGCCTTTCCTTTTCTTTCCATGTCATGTATTTCCTTGACATCCCATGCCATGCCTTTCTATGTCATGCCTTACCTTTCCATGCCATGCCTTGCATTTCCTTTCCTTGATATGTCATGTCATTCCTTTCCCTACCTTTCCATGACATGCATTTTCTTTCCATGTGATGCCACGCCATGAATTTCATTTCCATACAATGCCTTGCCTTGCCATTTTATTCCCTACCATATCCTACATTGCCTTACCTTTCCATGCCATGCCTTTCCATGCCATTCAATGGAATTTATTTCCTTGACCTACCATGCCTTTCCATACCTTATCTTTCCATGCCATCCCTTTCCATGCCTTGCCTTGCCTTGCCATGGTATGAATTACATTTCAAATTCATCCATTGTCGATCGAGGCCTGTCCATGTTATTCCATTCCATGCCATGCTACGACATGCCTTTCATTTCCATGCCTTTTGTTTCCTTACCTTGATATGCCGTGACATCCCTTGTCTTGCCAAACCATGACATTCCATGCGTTGTATTTCTTTTCCATTCCATGCACTATATTTCCATGGCATGTGACTCCATGCCATGCCTTTCCTTTCCATGCCAATCCTTTCCTTGCCATTCGATGCCATGCCATAATTTGCATTTCCTTTCCTTGCCATTCAATGCCATGCCATAATTTGCATTTCCTTTCCTTGTCATGCCATGCCTTCCCTTACTAATCCATGCCTTGTATTTCTTTTCCAAGCCATGTCTTTCCTTGTCATGTCATGCCTTTCCTTGTAATGTCATTTCATTTCTTTCCTTTCTATGCCATGCCCTACCATGCCTTGCATTTCCTTTCCTTTCCATTCTACACCTTTCCTTGCCAAGCCATACCTTTCCTTAGCATGCCATGCCTTTCCATGGAATTAATTTCCTTCCCCGTTCATTCCTTTCCTTTCCATGTGATGCCTTTCCATTCCTTTCCTTGCCTTGGCATACCATGACTTGCCTTTCCAAGACATGTATTTCCATGACTTACCATGTATTTCCTTCCCATGCATTTCCTTTCCCGACCATCCCATGCCATGCCACGCCTTTCATTTCATTTCCTTGTTATTCCATGCCATGTCATGTGTTGCCTTGAATTTGCATTCTATGCCTTGCCTTTCCATGCCATACCATTCCATTCATTTCCTTTCCATGCCATGCCTTACCTTTCCATGTCAAGGCATGTCATTCCTTGCATTGCCTTTCCTTTCCATGCCAATGCCTTTCCTTGCCAAGCTAATCCTTTCCTTTCCTTGCCAATCCATGCCATGCTTTTCCATCCCATGCCTTTCCTTGACATTCCATGCCATGCCTTTCATTTGCATGCCATGTCATGCCTTGATTTTCCATTTCATGCCATGCCATGCGATGTCTTTCCCTACCATGCCATGCCTTCCCTTGCCTTTCCATGCCTTGCATTTCCTTTCCTTTCCATGACATGCCTTAACTTTATGAATTATGACGTAAATTTATATCATAAATTCCCTTTCAATCCGATGAAGTGTTTATGACATTTTAAGTCCAGATGAAAAGGTTTTCATGCCTTGCCATGCATTTCCTTGTCATATCATGCCTTTCCATTCCTTTCCTTTACCTTCCTTTCCATTCCATGCCTCGACTTGCCATTCCATGTCATTCCTTTCCTTTCCATTCCATACCATGGCATGCCTTGCATTTTATTTACTCGATATGTCATGCCAAACCATTTCATGCATTTCCTTTCCTTGTCATTGCATGCCTTGCCTTGCCATGACATTCCATGCCATGCCTTACCTTTCCTTGACATGCCATGCCTTTACTTTCCATGTCATTCCATGCCATGCCATGCCTTTCCATGTCATTCCATGCCATGCCTTGCCTTGCCATGTCATGCCTTTCCTTCCAAATCCAATCCTTTCCAATCCATGCCCTTCAATCCATGTCTTTCCTTTAGATTCCATCCTTTCCATACCATTCCATGGAATTCCTTAGATTTACATTTTATTCATTTCCATGCCTTACCTTTCCACTCCATGTGTTTCCATGCCTTTCCTTGCCTTTCCATGCCATTCCTTTCCTTTCCAGGACATGATTTTTAATGTCATGCCATGCAATTCCTTAACTTTTCATGCCATGCCTTTCCTTTCCTTGACTTGCCATTCCATGATTTTCCTTTCCATACCATGCCATTACTTGTCTTTCCATACCATTACATTACATGCGATGCATTCCCATGCCATTACGTACCTTTTCTTTCCTTTCCATGCCATTCCTTTCCCTTACATGTCATCCCATACCATGCCATGCCTTGCCTTGTCATGTCATGTCTTTCCTTCCCATGTGATTCCTTTCCTTTCCATACCATGCCATGCCATGCCTTTCCTTGTCATTCCATGTCTTTCCTTGTCAATCCATGTGTTTCCTTGGCTTGTGAAGCCATGCCATGTGTTGGACATACAATTTTTGGATGCAATTTTGGTAGAAAACAAATAAGGATAAAGAAAGTGTGTAGAAGAAAGGGCGAGGAAGAAAGTGTGTAGAAGGAAGGGTGCAAAAGAAAGGGAGAAGAAGGAAGGAAAGTGCACGGGATGAAGTCAATGAACATACAGAAATATAAATCAAGCGAGTGAGAGGAGAACACGTGAAGGATGACAATGCACCTATCTAGAAATAGAAGAACAACAAAAAATATGTATAAAGAGAGAAAAGAATAAGAAAGAAAACAACTAGTTAATTGACGCTGGCCATGCCATGCATTGTAATGGGATATTTTGGGATATATAGAATCGGGATTTAAACACTATATTTTGAATATAAATATGTAACGGGTGGGGTGAGAAATAAAATTATGGAGAGAAAGAGTTTGAGCCACAAGGTTGAGATTATGCAAGAATTGTGAATGTAATAAGTTGATAAGATGAATAAAGACATATTTTAGAGATAATCTTGTGTCTTGTGTTCTTTACTTGTTTATGTGAATTTATGAATTATTTTTTTATATTTCATACACTATATGTATTTTATGGATTGATTATGGTGCAATATTCATGAATGACTGCGATAATATCTCTAATAATCAATAACATACATAATCTAGAAAAAGGAAGCAAGACTCAAGTATCTTCCTCCCTTCCTATTATTAATATAGAAGCCTGGTTATTACAGTCCCCATAGATACCTAGGGTAAGACTTCATTTGTGCAAGAAATTGATCCCAAAAGGGTCAGTGTCTTGTGGGTTTTTTGGTCATAGTTGAACCAAACATTGGGTCTTACAACCCATGCATTGACCTGTTTAAGACATCAAATGGTTATGTTGTCGGGACCAAGACATTACGACTAAGGGGATGTTTTAGAGGCCGAATAAGAAGGATATCACATATTTGCATGAAAATATAGCAAGAAACCTCGGATGACTGACAAGTAATGGATGCAAAGGTATGTGTTCACAAATCTGCATGAAATTTTCTTTGGTGAATTTCTGAAAATTCTGACCGAGTGGCTAGAAAAGTTGGTAGACAAGACAAGAAGGTTTAGTGTTGTAGCACCGAAGAATTGGACTTATGAATTGGTAATACTGTTGAATTTGGTAAGTAACCAAACTATTCGATCAAATGATTTTTGGTTAGATAGTGTACTAGGGAGTTATGTTACAGAATTTGCAGTAGATTACATTCAATCATAATGTGTTGCATAAAGAGAATTTTTCAAAGGTCCACGCGGAAGGTTCTTGAAATCATTGAATGCATGGATAAAAATGTTGTTATGTGAAAAAAATGTGATGATAATGAATTCCAACAACTAAAAGGGCTTTTCACGCATAGGTGGAGCCGGAGGATGAGAAGAGGACCGTATGAGAGAAGGAAGCAATGAACAAGGAAGGAAGGGACTAGGGATTCAAGAAGGAAGCATACCAAAGGAATACTGCTATTTTGGAGAGTTTCACAGAGGAAGAAGGAACAATAGGAAAAAGACTAGGGATGGGAGAAAAGAGCAGCACAATGAGCCAAAGGAAAGAGAACCTTGTGCACTATTCTTAGTCATAGAGATACCATATATAAGAGGAGAAGAACAAGGGTTCCAATCAAGTACAATAATAGAAGAGACTGTAAGTCCTACACGGATAGGATCTTCTGTTGAATCCATGACCCCATGTGGATCACCACAATTAGAGATAACATTTGAAGAGTTGTCAAAATCCATCATAGTTAATTGAGGAATACAGAGTAATAGCATTCATAATAATGGGAGTAGTGCATAGTGTCAAAGTCAAAATATGAGTCCAACAACATCACCAAGAGGAGGGAATGCACAAACCAACATGGTCGGAGTAGATAATACTCTTAGAATTCTTGAATTCAAGGGAGTGGGGTTAAAGGATCTAGAAAAACACTTTTTTGTGTGCAAAATAGTTTGGGATGCTAAATACATACAGGATGATTCCGTAAAAATTGCATAGTTAGAAACAACATTTAGAGGTCGTGCGTTGGTATGGTAGATGAATTTACAGAGCATTACTCCTACTAAAAATGCTAAGACTTTGGTAGAGATAAAGAAAGCACTATTTAAGGAGTTTAAAACCCGAAGTCAAAGTCATAGTAGATCACCGAGCTAAAAGAAATCAAAGAGGTACAAACATAGTTTGTATGAGAGTTTGATCAACGCTTTAAGGATGTGTTGGGAAGATTTAATTTCCAAATTCAATATCAACAACATCAAGAGTGGTTTATTTCCATAATTATACCACACATTTGCAGGCCCCTGATTCAAGAGAAGGTTACATCACAGCCTGAGGAACTGGAGGTTGCATTGAAACTAGAGGCATATTCGACATGAGATAGTAGAGGTATGAAAAAGGTTTAGAAATAGTTGGTTGCATTTATAATTTAGTTGGTCTAGATTACCAAAGGAAGGGAGAAACAAGAACAATTTTGGTGTACCAAATGTAGGACGGAGGGCCATCACAAGGACTAATGTCCAACATTCATGGAATATTTAATAGTTGGAGCATTGAACCCACTCCCAGGGAGGGATACTCTAAGATATGTAATAAATAGGGTCATCACCCACACTAAGTGTCCATTACTACATAAGTTTCAACGTACACCCAAGAACATGTTTTGAATTTTTTGCAAATCGGTAGCACACATAGAGAAGGATTGTCGCGCATTCAAATTACTAAGGCAACACACATCAAATATGTACTAGATCCAAGAAGACAACACCTATGTAGAGGGAGGTGGTGCATAGTATAACAATCAGAGAGGGTCCAATTAGGAGAACATAAGAAACTTTGGTAGAGTCCGGGGTAGAGGGACTTTTGGTAGAGGAGGATGTAGAACAATTATTTGTTATAAATGTAATCAATCTCGACACCTGGCCAATGATTTCCATAATCCATGTCTAAAATGCACATATTGCAGAGAACTGGATCACTTGACAAAGTACTTTCCCCACCTAGTTGTGAAATCTCAGGCCAAATAAGACCCAAATCAAACTCTGAATCAAAATGTGAAGATGATATCAGTGGAATGACATAGTGAAGGACAAAAAATAATAGTTGTTACACATGAGGGAGCTAGGACAGGCACTGATATGGAAACTTGAGGAAACCAAAAAGAGAATTGGATAAGGAAGTCATCGGGGCGTATACCACCATTTGATCCACAACATGAGAAAGAGATCTATCATAGTGCAATAAAGAAAATACTTGGACCACATGGGGGGACATCAACATCATCACTTCCTCATATAGACGATTGAGTTGTACGAGAGAAGTCAAGTGTGCGGGTAAGTAGCCCAACAGAGTTCTTAAAGAGTTCTGTAGAATGAAGGATAGAACTGTTCAAAGAATGTTATATAACATGATTCATCACTACATAAAAGGAAGGGACACACATGGTTCACAACGAATTGTAAACCAAGTATTGTGCAAGAAGAGAACCAACATAGAATTTAGGTTTAATGTGCATATTGGAGAGTACGATGTGGATAATGTTATTTTGGACTTAGTATGTGATGTGAATGTTCTACCTAAGAAGACATGGGATATCATGGGAGAACATGAGATAATATTTTCCCATGTTCAATTAAGGCTCATGAATCAACATAAGATAGTCTCGATTGGATGACTAACCGGAGTACCTATGACCATAGATGGGGTGCGCATCATGGCAGACTTTGTAGTTATTAAGATAATATATGATAATCAATTGTATCCATCAATAATTGGATTGGAATGGACGTTCAATAACTAGAAAATTATTATCTTGAAAAATTGGCAGATGATATTTGAGATCGGGGATCTGAAAGTTACTGCACATTTTGACCCATCAGAAGGAAAGAAATACACAGATCCAACAAGAGGGAAGGACATTGACAACTTATACAATTTGATTCTATGTATGGGGTATAATGTAGATATAGAAATGGATGGCATGATGAGTTGGAGAAGTATTAATACATGTGCATCCGATTTAGAAGTCGATCTAGAGAATTGGCAACAGAGGATGAATGAAGTGTCAAATAGGGAATGTGCATGTATAAACCGATCCTTGTGTTGGATTGGAACAGATATATGTGACCCACCCATGTATGATGGACTGACTGATATTGGTATGTTTATAAAATCATTTGAGTTACAGGTACTCAAACAACAAAGGATGTTGGCACTAGATGTCTCCTTAAAGGAAACTCCAGCTAGATGGTGGGATGCACACATAAATGAAATGAAAGACTAGGCACAATGCATTACACTACTGCATACATGCTTTGGCCTCAATGATCAGGGGATCAAATTTTGCTCAAAAATTCATAGTGCTCGGAATCGTTTCAAACTGGACAAGAGCGTAAGCCTCGTCATTGCGAACCCAACGCAAATCCTTTCATCTCAAAAGGATGTCAGGAGGGAGAGATATTGCAATATGTTCATAAACTCAAACAGGAATTTTTTTTTGATGCTGACTATATAGTCCGTACAGTCCATACAGGCTGACGTGGCAGGGTCATATAGACCGTACGATGATGTGGCAAAGTTGTATTGGCAGGCATGGTCGAATGATATCGTGAAATGTGGTGTTTTTTTGGTCAATGGTAAGGTGCCACGTGGCCCAATCATGGGTTGCCACGTGGCACCCCTTTATTGGTTTATGATTGTTATGTAAAATTATTGGAGTCCGTGGAGTTCGACCCCCGGACCTCCCCTCCACATAGCGCTTTCGCAAAGTCCATCTGACCAACAGACCATCGGTTGTGACTTAACATATGTATGAGTTCAAATATATTTAAGTTCAAGTTATATGACCGTTTGGCGGGGGGTCGGGCCGGGGCTTAGCCCCGACCCGCGGTCATTTGTTTTGTATATAACATATGGCATACGACCTTGTCCTCTGTGGAATGGACGCGTGGAACTTTATATTTTCATTGTGTAAAATCCCGCAGTTGTATGGGTTATTACATGTGACCATGTATGGAGCACGGGGGGAGTTAACAGTTGTAACGGTTCTAACCACTTTTTGCCAATACACGCGGTCCCATGACCCTCATACGCCCAGGTGCTAGGCGGTTAGGGGCTGGCGTACCCTTAACCGTCCTACGGTTTGCACCATTGGCGCGATTGCACCCGGTGTTGGGTTTTCATGCTTTATATTGCGTGTGTTCCAGGTTCATTAGACAAGGGTGCAATTTGTAGATGCAGAGACAACAAGCTTGAAGGGGAGACTTCTAGGAGGCCTAACTTCTTCGTTTTTCGACCGATTGAGGTGCCGAAAGAGCCCAGACAGGGGTTTTTGGATGCTCTGAAGCCATTGGAGCAGTCGTTTTGTCAGTTTGAGCATTGTAAGACATGTTTTTTAGCACTTTTGAGAAATTAATAATAATGATCCATTGGAAGCTGGACCAAGAGATGTAGCCCAAGAGAGGGTTGAACTCCTTTATCAATTGATGTGTTTATGTGCTTATGTTCATTGATTATGCTGTTGTCTATGTGTATTTTGCATAAGTAATTCCTTAATCTATGTGTTGCAAACTGATCCTTTTTCTTTAAACACATAACATTTACATTGCATATAATTTCAAGAATTTCAAGTCTTCTTCAATTTTAGATCAAGTTGGTATCAGAACACTGGTTTTTGAAGACTTGATTGTTTGCAAGTTTTGTTTCTGATGCTCACAAGGTTTAAACTCACAAGAGGAGAAGGTCAACTTGCGGAGCCAAGTTCTCATTAGACAAGGAGGAAGCATATACCATCACCGCAAGTTTCAGGGAGACATTCACAAAGCATGGCTCATGCAGAAAGTCATGAACGTGTTCCTGCCGAAGATGAAGATCTCAGAAAGGCTTTCATGGAGATGAGAGAGATGATGAAGATCTTGATGGAAAGGAACATATTGTCGCAGGGTGAAGGCTGCAACCCTTCAATGCATAAGGGAGGCAGTGGTGACAAAACTCCAGATGAAAATGGAGGGAATGGTGCTTCTCCACCACCCTCTCCTCCATCATCATCTTCTTCTTCTTCTTCTACCAGTTCGAGACCTCTTCTGAATTCTCCAAAGGGGCATGGTAAAACTACTTCGCAAATTCCATCATTAAATCTTGATATAAAATTTGAATTGCCAATGTACAATGGAGAAGTTAATGATGAGAAGTTAGATAATTGGATACGTCAAATTGAAGTATATTGTAGAATACAGAAAATTCAAAATGATGAAACCAAAATTCAGCTTGCTTCATTAAGATTGGATAGTGCAACACTTATTTGGTGGGAGTCCAAGACTCACGAGGAAATGAAAAAACATGGTAAAAATTTTCTTTCTTGGAATGATTTCATTATCGCAATTAAAAAACAATTTTATCCATTGGCATATAAACAAAAGGAAACTATGGAATGGCAGAATTTTAAACAAGCTAAAGGACAGATTGTGCAAATATTTACTCAGGAATTTAGGAGAAGAGATTTGGTTTTGGGAGTATATTTGTCTTCTCAGGAAACTTTGCTCAAATATATTGGAGCTTTACATAGTTATTTGAGACATACTATACTCATGTTTAATTCTTCGAATCTAGATGAAGTTTGTGTACAGGCTACTCATTTGGAAGCAAGAGGAAGGAACGATACTCATGAGGGTAACAAGAAGACATTCAACCATGGAGACAAGGGAAAGAAGAAGTTCAAAGGCAGTTGTAGGAAGAATGTTGCTGTGAAGAAAGAGGGAGAAAAGTTCACATGTAAACATTGTTCAAAATATGGCCATGATGAAGACCATTGTTGGATGCTTCATCTTGAAAGAAGACCCAAAAAGTTTGGCAACAACAATAAAGGGAAGTCAGAGACTGTTGCTACTTTTCAACATGACTTAGGTTCGGATTCGGGTGATGAAACGAAGATCGCAACCATGGGTTACCAATGTAATGGTTCTATTGCAAGTACTAACTCTTCAAGTAATACTAATGTCAATGTAACTCAACAACAGAAAATGAGAATTGAACTTTTTCATATAAGGGTTATTTCAAAGCATACTAAGATAGACACGTTATTTGATTCTGGATCTCAAGAAAACCTTATTTCTGAAGAAACTGTTAAGAAACTTAAGTTGGAAACAAGTCCACATCCTAAGCCATATCCTCTTGGTTGGATATGTGATAATGCTAAGTTACAAGTAACAAGGAAGTGTAAACTTAGGTTTTCTATCACTGCAAATTTCGTTGATGAGGTAGAGCTTGATGTTATTCCGTTGGATATTTGTGGTATTGTGTTGGGAAGCCCGTATTTGTATGATAGGAAAGCTATTTTCTATCGTCATGAGAATAAGTTTCATTTGTTTAAATATGGGGTTGAGTACATTGTTAGAGCCCACACTAAGAAGATGAATTTATCAATTATAAATGCGGGACAAATGAAGAGGTTAGTTAATGCTAGTAAGAATTTTGTTCTCTTAATGATCAAACCTAAAAATG
>ML846148.1:24240-35970 GCA_009831015.1 Picea engelmannii
CTTTAAACACATAACATTTACATTGCAAATAATTTCAAGAATTTCAAGTCTTCTTCAATTTTAGATCACTGAAGGAAGAAGAAACTACACATAAATACATAAGAGAGAGAAACTCAACAGGTCACATGGAAATTTGTAGGGCCTTATGGCACTCAGTACCGGAAATAGAGTGGATGCAGAGATTCATACACACATTGGGCACCATCCTGAAGAATTGGTATTTATAATTTGAGATGCGCAAAGAGATAGAAACCTAGGAAGAATTGGTCGAACATTAGAAATAACATTAAGATTTGAACATGAATCTCCCTCCATAGATGTAGAACTATAGGCCATTCAAAAAAAGATATTCTCGGAGGTAGAGACGATGAAAGTAGTACCATTATATGGTGCGCACAAAGCTAAGATAAATGTTTAGAATCTATTAGAATTCTATAATGTAACGAAATAAGAATACGAGCAAGAGGATCCCATGAATGTATAAATACGTGAGAAAAAAGGAACATGCACAGTATAAGGGCCACATATTTCATCTATTTCATACACATACCTATCAATACGAATAAGGTCAACACTACGAAAATGGATAATCCTAAGTTTGCATAGATAGAAGATTATTGGAATGATGAGACAATTGAGATGATTTTAAATGTGTTGCAGGAATATCAAGATTTATTTCCAACCACATTCTTAGAGATGAAGGGAATATCAGGTGACTTAGTCGAGATGAACATACCACTAAAAACAAGAGCTAAGTCAATACGACAGAGACCTTACAGGTTAAACCTGAGATACAAGGAGAAGATCAATTTTCAAATAGATAGGATGCTAGACACAAGTATCATTGAACGAGTTGAATAACCCAAGTGGATTAGTCCAATGGTGGTGCAAGACAAGAAGACTAGAGGAATTAGGATCTGCGTGGATCTAAGGAAGTTGAATGACATATTCTTACATGATCCATTCCCAACACCATTCAAAGATGAAGTACTGGAGAATGTAGGAGGTCAAGAATCTTATTTGTTTACAGATGGATTCTCTGGGTGCCATCACATAAGAATTGCGTAGGAAGATAGACACAAAACCACTTTTACGACAGAGTGGGGGCATTTATCAGTATAAGGTGATGCAATTTGGACTAAAGAATGCCCCTGATGTTTTTTCTAGGGTAGTAGTGGAAACATTCAAGGAGTTCATCCATAAATTTTTAGAAGTTTACTTGGATGATTGGACAATGTTAAGGTTACTACAAGATCATATAAAATTTATTTGGCTCTTTTGCACACCATTTGGAATTCTACTGGGACATGTCATATGAAAACAAGGAATATTAGTTGATCTAGCCAAGATTGCAGTAATCTTGGGCTTGGAACCTCCAACATCAGCCAGAAAGCTAAGGAAAAATTTGGGTCATACAAGTTATTATGGGAATTTTATCAAAGGATATGCATAGTTTACAACACCCATGGAAAAGCTACTTAACAAGGAAGCCAACTTTCAATGGAATGAGGACTTCTAGAGGGGGATCGACACTTTGAAACATAAACTACTAACCACACCCATTTTGATCTTTTCAGAATGGAAAAGGGAGTTCCATGTACATGTAGATTCATCATCCATTGCATTGGAAACAATATTGTCACAACCCGGGGAAGGGGACATAAATCATCCAATTGTGTTTGAAAGTAGGAAACTCTCTACATCTGAAAATAATTATATCACTACAAAGCAGGAAGGATTTGAAATGGTCTATGCGTTGTAAAAATTCATGCACTACTTATTGGGGTCCCACTTTAAGATGTGTACAAAAAATTCTTCCTTAAAGTAATTAGTTAACAAGAATGTATTAGGAGGAAGAATATACATATGGCTGTTATTATTTCAGGAATATGTCTTTGAGGTCATAGTAAAAATAGGAAAATTGAATGCAAGACCGGATCATTTATCGTGCATATTGACAGGAGAGGATGGAGGCAATTTAGATGATAATTTACCAGATGCCCAGTTATTTGTAGTAAATACGATGCATGATTACTTCACATAAATTGTGTAATTTCAAAGTACGGTTATATCCCCCTCCGAACTGATAGTTGTGCAGAAGAAGTAATTGGTAGTGAAAGAAACAAATTATCAGTTGATTGTAGGGAAATTGTATAAGTTAGGCACAGATGGAATATTGAGTTGTTGTGTAATCGAACATGAAATTTCAATGATATTATAGGAAGCACGTGATGGAATTTCTAGAGGACATTACACATGAAAGGAAATGACACATAAGATTTTATGTGAAGGAATTTGGTGGCCTACACTGCACAAAGATGAAGGAGTATTTTCAATCCACCGACGAATTTCAAAGAGTGGGAAAACCATCCAGGAGATATGAAATTTTATTAAACCCCCAAGTTATGCTACAAGGATTCAATAAGTGGGATATTGACTTTGTAGTACCAATCAATCCTCAAGAAAGGAGATCAGGGGCATGATACATCATCATTGTGAAAAAATATTTGACAAGGTGGGCGGAAGCAGTGCCAGTTACCGATTGTACTGCAGAGACTTTTATGTTGTTTCTATTCGATAATGTAGTCACAAGGTTTGGATGTCCATGTATATTACTTAGTGATCAAGGTACACACTTTCTGAATATAAAATTTGCACCATTACCTAAGGAGTTTCATATTCATCATGAAAAGAGTACACCATATCACCCTTAGGACAATGGCATAGTGGAAGATTTTAATAAGATATTGGAGAATGATTTGAGAAAAATATGCAATGTAGGAAGATATGATTCAGACTTACGCATACCTACAGTACTATGGGCATACAAAACTACAAGTAAGAAGTTGATAGGGAAGACATTGTTCTAATTTTTTAATTGATCAGAAGCAGTGATTCCAATGGAGTTCATTCTACCTAGTTTGTGCATTGCAACAATCAATGAGATATTTGATACTAGTGCAATAGAGGAGATATTGGCGCAATTAGTTCATCTTGAGGAGGACCAGTTTATTATAGGGTTCTATCAATAGGTGCAGAAAGCTAGAGAGAGCGCCTAGAATGATCTCTACATCAAACCAAATATATTTAAAGTCGATGATTTGGTACTACTCTATGACAAAAAATTATGTAGCATCCATGGAAGTTTTTCATGCATTGGTTAGGTTCCTATTTGATACAACAGATAACTAATATAGGTGTTTTGCGGTTGGAAACCTTGGATGGACAAATCCTATAAGAAATGGTGAATGAAAGTTGGTTGAAACTCTATAGAGACATTCAATATTATTTGCAGTAATATGGGCTACGCTAGAACCACTGTATTATATTAAGTGTACCATAGTAGCAAGAAAAACAAGAAAAAACCAACTAAAAAGTAGAAAAAGGAAAGAAAATAACTAAAAAGGTACAGATCGGAAAAATAAGAAGAGTGTTGAAATACCAAGGTATCAGAAGTTGTACAACTGAGTTGATCATCACACACATTGATAAAACTGTGCCAAGTTCAAAAGGTAAGATACGGATGAGACCGACTACAAAGTTTACAGATGGAAGAACAAAGACCCATTGCATAGGTTGGCAATGACAAGACCATTGAAAATAGTTGAGAACATAAACAACATATTAGATGGTTGGTGGGACAAGTCATAAATGTGTCATATAATCCTTAAATAGGAAAATTTGTCGAAAATCATGAACAGATCGGCAATATGAAAGGAAAATCATAAGGAGGATTTGGTAATAAATGGGCATTTAGTTACCTTGTGACCAACTTCGACCGCATATTGGATAACGAAGTTAAGGTGAGATACGATAGGTATACTTAGCATGAACAAACAAAACACTTAGAGAGAAGCAAAATATAAGTCATTTTTGCATGCAAGCATGAGAGAATAGAGTCAAGTTACTGAAGACAATTTACAATGACCTAAATAGACCCACAATAATCGTCCACCAGTACACCATACAGAGAGAAAGGGCACCAAAAAAAATGGAAGGACTCTCTATAGGATCAAAGAAAAAATTGAAGCAGCCAGTATATGTGGAGGTCGAGGAGGTGTCCAAAATTTCGGCCCCAACACCACCTGGAATTTTTCACAGATATATTTTACCCCCAAGGAAGGATGACACATACAAAGTAAAAATACAAGTGAATGCCAGGTATCCATTATCAATACTTCCAATCCTGAATGGCATCAATAGAGATGAATATATGCTCGACAAGGTGGACAACTTGAACTTTATGGACCATGATATCACTGACATGAAAAAATTATCTGAATTGGCCAGGGATCAATATTTGTGCACAAACACTGACCCAGGAACAAGAGAAATTTATGTGAAACCATAGGAAGGGCATCGGGCTTGGAGAAACCTAGGATACTCAAGTTGTTCAAAATTCCATATTTCGAATGAAGTAACAAAATCAATGAATTTGTTAAAGTATTACTTAGCTAAGTTCATGGGGGGACACTTTGGTTAGATCCCCTAATTTCCATTGATACTGCGCTAATTGCATGCATCACAGGTTTGAGCAAAGTAGGCGAAGACCGCTTACTATTTTTCAATAAAATGGGAGAGTGATCCCTCTCCAAAGCCATGAAAGGAAAGTATGACACATTTAGAAGAAAAAGGGGTCTTGATGTGAATAGCATCAACGACAAAGAGGTTAGGTTTACTATCCAAATTTTGTCCTACAAACTGCTGCGTAAATTTCACAGAGACGAGGTACTAGCGACAGTCATCTCAAATTCATATAAATTCAAGGAAGGAATTTAGATGAACTGGGATAAATTTCTCGTTAACCAATTTTTGCAGGATTTCACAGAGGCCCATGAGAAGGGTGTGGAATTTCACTATGTTTGGTTACTTAATCTCATTGTGTTGGTCGGGTGGAAGGAGATCGCATTTTACCATCACGTGTTTGATTTAGGACATATCCATTTGGCTTATCGATATGCCAACTTATGGCACACAACCATTAAGAAGGGATAGACTGACACCAATGCCAATTTTTATTCGTATTTACAAATCATTATGAATTGTGTAGATACTACACTATGCATTCCATAGGAAGCAGTCATTTCCTATGGGGATGTTATGCACTTTAGAGATGGCATGCACCATCTATATGTGCACGCCAAAAAGGATCTTGTGCAAAAAGAGTTGCCAACCAGTTATCGGTTGATAGTTGAAGACATGCACTTAATCATCTATGACTGGGAGGACAAATGGAAGAGCCCAACTGATAAGCTAGGGTTTTCATAAGAGGATGAAGGCCGCTGGAAAAGAGAGGAGGAAGAGGATCGAAAAAATGGCACAAAAAAACACCCAGACCAATATAAAGTCCCTGAATCGGGACTCAAAAGAAAAGATAAGGATCTAGAATAGATAGGAGGGACGCGAAAGGAATATATGGCACAACAACATGCCCCATTTTATATTTTGACCGATGATGATATGGATCAGATTGGGTACCTGATATGCGATTCTACTAAGGATCTCTAGGAGGAAGATGCAAAAAGGAACGAGGACTAACAAAATAAGGTACAGGATCAGTTGGCACTCCGTCAACAACTCTTACAAATAAAAGTTTTCAAGAAATACCAAAGGACATGGGATGGATTATCTACCAAACCAGGGATAGAAACGTTCAGTGCAGAGATGGCCCTAACACAACCCTTAGGGAAACATAGAACTATACAACTTGATGTTGTTGTACTTGAGTTTCCAGTCAGTGAATTGCAGGAAAAAATCATGGGGTTGGTCCAACTAAAAATAGTTGTATCTCAACTACCCATCCAAAGAGTTCAGGAGTTACAAGTACAATTGGTGTAGGAGATAAATCGCAGAGGAGATGTCGTGCACCAAGACTTGTCCAAAATGAGGGATGAAAGTGCCCAAGTATAGAAACAATATGATACGACCCTTCAACAAAAGAAAGAGATTGAAGGACGAATGGAGGAAATTATGAGGATGAATGAGGGAACATAGGAGAGGGAAACTAAATCAAAAAAGGATAAGGACGAAGTGGAATCTATGGTACAAAATACATAAGCCATTGTCCAAATTTTATAGAAACAAGTACCATAAGTTCACCTGGTCATAGAGGCCACTATGGAGGAACAATTGTTCAAAATTGGTGAAGTTATGAAGCACTTTAGGAGGCATATCTAGGATCTGCAACTAAAGGGCATGCCCAACACGCCACTCGAGATGCACTAAGGTAGAGTGAGGATGAAAATGATAGCAGTTGTCGAGATTAACAAATTTGAAAATGAATGCGTAGAAATTTGCAAAGAAAGTGCTGGAGGAGCTCTTGAGCGATCCAGAGATGAAGTTTTTACATGAAAAACTACAATAAGTGCAAGAACAAGCCAATGAGGAAGAAGAGAAGGCAACAACATTGCCACTCGTCACGCGAATGGCCACCATTTTTGGCTCAGGGACAAGCATATGTCAAAGTGGAGAAACTCAGGGAATAGAAAAAGGTCCTTCTACAGATACTTGGACCCAGGAAGGAAGAAGCAGTCATGATTATTGGAGAATTGGCCACTATACAGGGGAAGGTCAAACAAGTCACGATCGTAACAGAGGCCAAACTCCAAGACTTGACTACGCAGGCCATAGAAGCGATCACCACAAAAGAGGCCACCATTTTCACAGAGGTAGAGGTCACTAAGGCTATCATGCAACAATTCATTGCAGAGTGGAAGAACACACAAGAGGCCTTAGTGGCTCGGGATGAGCCAGAGGTGACTATTGGGGGCATGTTGGACACACATTTTTTGGATGCAATTTCGAGAGAAAAAACCTAAGGATAAAGAAAGTGTGCAGAATAAAGTGAACAGAAGGAAGGTTGCAGAGGAAAGGGAACAAAACAAAGTATAGTGTGCACAACGAAGAAAACACATGGACAAAAATATAAAGCAAATGAGGGAGAGGATAAATCGCGAAGGACGACAATGCACCTGTCTAGAAATAGAAGAAAAACAAAAGATATATATAAAGAGAGAAAAGAAAAAGAAAGAAAACAACCGGTTATCTAAAGCTGGCCATGCCATGCATTGTAAAGGGATATTTTGGTATAGATAGAATAGGGATTTAAGCCCTAGATTTTGGTTATAAATATATAACGGGTGGGGTAAGAAATAAAAGTCTGGAGAGCGAGAGGCTGAGATGCAAGGTTGAGATTATGCAACAATCATGAATGTAATAAGTTGATAAGATGAATAAACACAACGTTTAGAGATAGTCTTGTATCTTGTGTTCTTTACTTTTTTATGTGCGTTTATGAATGATGTTGTTATATTTGATAGACTAGACTTAGTTTATGGATTGATTATCGTGCAATATTTATGAATGACTGTGATAATATCTCTAATAATAAAGAACATACATAAGCTAGAAGAAGGAAGCATGACTAAGACATTCGCCTCCCTTCCCCTTATTAATATAGAAGCTTGGTTCTTGCAATCCCCATAGATACCTCGAGTGATACTTCACCTTCACAAGTAGGTGATGTCGAAAGGGTTGGTGTCTTGTGGGTTTGTTTGTCATAGTTGACACTAAACTTGGGTTTTACAACCCATGCATAGACTAGTTTAAGCCAACACCATGCCATGTCATGCATTTCATTTCCATGTCATGCCTTGATATTTCTTTTCATGGAATTCATTTCCTTGACATGCCTTTCCTTTCCATTCCATTCCTTTCCTTTCCATTCCATTCCTTTCCATGCCATGCCTTTCCTTTCCAAGACATTCCTTTCCAAGGGATTCCTTGCCATGCCTTTCCATGTCATACCATGTCTTTCCTTGTCATGCCATGAATTTCCATGCCATTTCATGCCTTGCATTTCCTTTCCTTTCCATTACATTCCTTTCCTTGCCAAGCCATGCCTTTCCTTTCCATGCCCTACCTTCCCTTTCCATGCCCTACCTTCCCTTTCCATGCCATGTCTTGCATTGCCTTTCCTTGTCATGTCATTCCTTTCCTTTCCATGTCTTTCATTTCCATGTCTTGCCTTGCCTTGCCTTACCATGACATGCCTTGACTTTCCATGCCATTTCATTCCATGCCATGTATTTCCTTGCCAAGCCATTCCTTGCATTGCCTTACCTATGCATGCCATGCCTTGGTACTTTCATTATGATGTTCATAAAACTATTTGTTTCTAAAAATATAGTTATTTTCATCGTTATAGATGAATTCTTGTCCTTTGTGTTGCCCACAATAAATGTTTCTCTATAATCATAAACTTCATTTAATTATTTCCAAATTCAGTCAACTTATAATAATTTTCTTTTCAAGTTAATTTAATAAAACAATAATGGAATTCAAGTATCATACCTTCTTTTTTTCTTAAAAAAAATATTGCTTGGAATAAATCAACAAGTTTAATACCTAAAAATTACAATGAAAGGATTCATTAAGCATGTATTTCTACAACTTTTTATCCCATCTATCTTAGATACAATTACTTCCATGAGAATTTCAATGTCATTACATAAG
Source organism: Picea engelmannii (assembly GCA_009831015.1). Classification (NCBI taxonomy): domain Eukaryota; kingdom Viridiplantae; phylum Streptophyta; class Pinopsida; order Pinales; family Pinaceae; genus Picea; species Picea engelmannii. The sequence continues at coordinate 32,755 of ML846148.1, forward strand.
CTCTCTTTATTCATATATTGTAGGTATCTTCATAGTTGTGAAACATGGGATTATTGTAATTAATAGGATTTACATAGAAAGTGATGTCACTAAATAGGTTTATGTACCATCCTTATGAAGTAGTCTCATTATACTATTGATCAATAATTTATTTTGGATTGCATGAAAAAAACAAAACTTCAAGGCCTTATTTAAAATCAAAGAAATAATAACTAATATTTCAACTCAATAACTCTTATAACAAGATATAACATGTAGACCTAGAACTAGACGTTGCCTTTCCTTTCGATGTATAGATTTGCTTAAAATTGTCATGTTTTTCCTTGGCTTTCCTTGCATTGACTTGCCTTGTATTTCCGTACCTATACCTATACCTATACCTAGGCATTTCCTTGCCATGCCTTGCCTGTCATGCCTTGTCTTTCAATGGTCTAGGTCATCATATAGATCATGGTCTATGTCATGGTATAGGTCATGGTAATAGTGTAGATATATTTCTTGGTCTAGGTCTAGGTCTAGGTCTAGGTCATGGTTTAGGTCCAGGTGTAGGTCTATGTCATGGTCATGGTTTAGGCCTAGGTATACTGTCAATGTGTCCCTGAATGACTTGTGGAGAAGAATTGCAACTCACAGTAAAACTCTAATTGGGACTCATATGGAAAAACCATTGGTTTCATTGGATCTGGGTCACTGGGTTTCATCTAGTGGGGCCCCTCCACTGTCATTTTATTTCCTCGAAAATAATTTTTTGGAGGATTACCATGACTAGGGTTTTTCTCAATGAGGCATAGTGTAATTCTTGAATAAGAAGTCAATTTTCAGTAAAATTTTCTTGGGTGATTTAGGGTAGTTTGGTTGCATGGAACTTGGCCAAACAGATGTGTGAGATAGATATTAGGGAACTCCATTATGCTGCTCGTTTTGGATTTTATGCAATGGACCAAATTGCTAACATGTCTCTCAATGGCTTGAGGAGGTGAGTTACAACTTGCGATAAAACTCTAACTAGGTCTCATATGGATGAAATGTTCGCTATATTAGATCCAGGGAACTAAGTTTACATTAATGGGGGCCCTTCGCTATCATTTTGTTTCCCGGAAAAGTGTTTGTTCAAGAATCTTGAGAACTGGGGTTTTTCTCAATGAGGCATAATGCACTTTTTGAACAAGAGGATAACTTTCAAGAACATTATGCCACATGATTGTGGGTAGTGTGGTCATCTAGGAATTGGCCTAATAGATGTTTGGGAGCTTACAAAATTCCATTATGCTACTCGGTTTGGATTTTATGGCCCCAAATCAAATTGCCAGCATGTCCCTAAATGGCTTGAGAAAGCGAGTTGCATCTCATGATAAACCTATAATCGGGTCTTGAATGGATGAATCGTTAGTTGCATTGGATATGAGGAATTTGGTTTCATCTAGAGGGGCCCCTCTGTTGTCACTATGTCACCAGAAAAAGAGTTTTTTGGAGGATCTCCAGAACTAGGGTTTTGTTGAATGAGGCATAGTGCAATTTCTGAACAATAGGTCAATTTTTAAGAACACGATGTCGAGCGATTGTGGGTAGTGTGGTCATGTGGGAATTGGATAAATATACGTGCAAGATCTTATAGAAAATCGTTATGCTTCTTGGTTTTTATTTTATGCCCCCCAACCAACTTGCCAACTTGTAGATGAATGGCTTCAGCAGGAGAGTTGCAACTCGCGATAAAACTAAAAAAAAACTTAGATGGATGAACCATTGGCTTCATTAGATCTGGGGCATCGAGTTTCAGCTAGTAGGTCCCATCCACTATCATTTTGTTTCCCATGAAATATTTTATTCGAGGACCACCGAGACTAGGGTTTATCTCAATGAGAAGGGATAATTTTAAGGATGGAAATTTATATTAAAATGTAGAAACCGGGGCTAATCCTACTAGTCTTATATGCAAAATGTATAATGTTTGGCGACATTTTTGTAAAAATATTCAAGTTTCTAAGTATTTAATATAGTTCCTATTAAATTTTGGCGATTTTTAAGGTAAAATAATTTTACTCTATGGAATTTGGGAAAATTGATTATATAAAAAAAGGAAATCGGGGAATATGTTTTTGGGAAAAAACATGGAAATTTAGCCCATTGGAGAAATTTAGCCCTTAAAATAATCTATGTCAATGAGGCATAGCGCAATTTCTCAACAAGAGGTCGCTTTTTAAGAAAAATGTGTCGGGCAATTGTGGGTAGTGTGTTTGTGTGGACCTTGGCTCAATAGACATGTGGGAGATTATGCAACTCCGTTATGTTGGTCATTTTGGAGTTTATGCCCCAATATCAAATTGACATCATGTCCTTGAATGGAGTGAGGAGGTGAGTTGCAACTCATGATAAAAATCAAATCATGACTCAAATGTATGAATCATTGGTTGCATTAGATATGGGGCATTATAATTTAGCTAGTGGGGCCCCTCTGTTGTCATTTTGTTTCCAATAAAGGTGTTTGTTGGAGGATTATCTGTACTAGGGTTTTGGTGAATGAGACATAGTGCAATTTCTGAACAAGAATTTAGTTTTCAAGAACACTCTCGGGTAATTATGGATAGCATGGTCGCATGGGTATTGTACAAATAGACGTGCAATATCTTACAAAATTCCATTAGGCTACTCGGTTTGTATTTTATTCCCTTGGACCAAATTAAAAAAATGTCCTTGAATGTCTTGAGGAGGTGAGCTGAAAAATTTCAATAAGTCTCTAATCGGGTCTCATATGCATGAAATGTTAGTTGCATTGGATCAAGGGAACTTGGTTTCATCTAGTGGGGACCCTCTACTATCATTGTGTGTTGGTTGTGGAGCCTGATTATCTTTTTGATTGATAGGTTTGTTTCAGTCGTTCTTGGACCCCATTCCCTAATGGGGGGTGTTGGGGGGCTTGTCCCCCCACAACTATCATGAGGGAGGTCTAGGGGGTTGTAGACCATTTGTTTATCCCCCTTCTGATAGGGGATTCAGGGGAAGCACCCTCAAAGTGAAATTTTGGGAAAAATTGCCTTGTAAAATATTGTAATTGCATAGTCATTGCAAATCGTTCAATATGTAACGACCCCCTTCGTTACGTCTATGAACGGCGAAGTGCAATAGGAAATAACAAATAAGAAATTAACAACATCACCTAATACATATAAATGCAAACCCATGACATCATAAATACGGTGACACATGATCAGAATATAA
>ML846148.1:42509-62107 GCA_009831015.1 Picea engelmannii
AAAAGTCTGGAATTGTTTTCACCATTATTTGAGACCTATTCCATTGGATTCATCTTTCCTCCCTTATCACTTTCATCCATATCATTTTTAGAAAAAAAAATTGACCCCACCTGCCCCTTTTCAGTTCACCTATCCTCATAGCCCATACCCGTAGCCAAGACCTAGAAGCTCGCTTCAACACCATGCAATCCGGTTTCCTAGAAACCCAAAAAGAAGTAAAACAACTCAGTGCTACTATTGCCTCCATTGATTCGTCCATCAATGCTACCATAAATACAACCATGCAGTCCTCAATGGAGGAAGTCAAACAAGAACTTACCACCTAGCTTGAATCTGTCTTTGCAACACTCTGAACCAAACTGAAGATCCCTACAGATGACCATTTCTCTGAAGCACATCCAAAGAATGAAGGCGAAACTTCCTCCCATTCCCATACCTTTCAGTCCCATCACTTTCAACGTGACATACGCCTTCCGCGGGTGGATGTGACCAAATTTGATGGCTCAAACCCCACTAGTTGGGTAACCCAAATGGAACATTATTTCTCTTTATATGGCATTACCGATGACTTGGCCAAACTCTGGTATGGTGTTCTCCATCTAGATCAAGAATGTTGGCAATGGTGGCAATGGAGAAAAAATTCTCATCAAGGGTATATTTCTTGGACCCAATTTGTGACTTAGATTTATGAACGCTTTGACACGAACACCAACCATTTGGGCCATTTGACAAAGTTGAAGCAATCTGGAACAATAGAAGACTTCATAGTTTCCTTTGAACGTCTATCTTTTCGAACAAAGGGCATGACTCATGCTTTATTTCGAGAGTGTTTTATTAATGGCCTCAAGGAGGAGATTCATGCCCATGTCCTCATGCTTCACCCCTTGACTTGGGTGGAGGCTACTAAAAGAGATAAATAATCACAACAGGTGGTATCATCTCAAAACCAAAAACTGTCCTTTATCCCTCGCCCTAAACCCGTCACTCCCACTACTTCCTCCGCCCCATTAAAAATCCAAAAATTGACGAGGGATGAAATGGATGAACGCCAACTCAAAGGCCTTTGTTATAATTGTTATGAGAAATATTTTTCGGGCCACAAGTGTAGGGAACAAAATATTTTTATGGCCATCTCCGAGGACATTTTAGAAGAGGATGTTGAAACTCCCCTTGTGTCCGAGTCACCTGAAATCCTTGACATAACCCCTCCCTCAGACCCTCCCGAAGTAGAACCAGTCATTTCCCTCAATGCTCTCACATGTTTTTCCGCTCCCCAAACCCTCAAGTTAATTGATTACATCAAGCATCAGAAGGTCATCATTCTGGTTGATAGTAGAAGCACCCATAATTTTATTCATCGCCGCATTGCCCAAGAAACTCATTGCTACATCCATGCTGTCAATAATTTCCAAATCATGATTGCCAATGGTGGTTCCATGAAATGTGGAGGGCACTGTGAAAATGTGCGTCTCCAAATCGGTGACTACCACCTAATATCCCATATGTTTGATATCAACATGGGTGGTTGTGACATTGTATTGGGTGTCAATTGGCTAAGAACGTTTGGTCCCATTCTCATGGATTTTAAGGCATTAACCATACAATTCGACCAGGAAGGCCACCAATATAAATTCCAGGGCATCACTGTTGGTTCACCTGAGGTCATTAGTTCCCATCGCATGGAAAAGCTGCTCAAAAAAGGTCATTCTAGTGTCATTGCCCAACTCCATGCCATTCAAGCAACATAAACACCCCCGGTGCCGCATGACCTCCAAGCTCTCCTTTCTAAACATCAAATGGTATTTTCCACTCCCCAAGGCCTCCCTCCTTCCTGGGGTGTTCATGATCATTCCATTCCTCTTGTACCTGGAAGCCTTCCTCCCAATATCCGTCCATATCGCCACCCCTTCTCACAAAAAAATTAAATTGAGAAAATGGTCCAACAACTCCTTAATGCAGGTGTTATCCTCCCTAGTATGAGCCCTTACTCTTCCCCTGTAGTCATGGTCCTGAAGAAACAAGGTTCTTGGAGAATGTGTCCTGACTTTCGTTCCCTCAACAAACTGACCATTAAAGAAAAATTTCTCATTCCTGTCATTGATGACCTCCTGGATGAATTGAGTGGTGCCCAATTCTTTACTAAACTTGATCTTCTCTCGGGCTATCACCAAATCCATATGAAAGAGGAAGACATTCCCAAGACTACCTTTCGCACTCATGAGGGCCACTATGAGTTTTTGGTCATGCCCTTTGGCTTGTGTAATGCTCCCTCCACCTTCCAAAGCCTCATGAATCATGTCTTCCATCCCTTTCTCCGTCATTTTGTCTTAGTTTTAGTTGATGATATACTCATCTATAGAAACACCTAGACCAACCATCTTGCTCATGTAGATCAAGTTCTCCATCTCCTCTCCCAGCATCGACTTTTCCTGAAACAGTCTAAATGTGCTTTTTGTGCCTCAGAAGTAGAATAATTGGGTCATCTGGTTGGCAAGGATGGCATCAAGGTGGATCCAAAAAAGATTGAAGCTATGCAAGATTGGCTGCACCCAAAGAATCTCAAAAGCTTTCATGGATTTATGGGCTTAATAGGGTATTATCGCAAGTTTGTTAAGAACTATGGAAATATTGCAGCACCTCTCACTGCTCTCCTCAAAAACAACTCTTTCACTTGGACTCCAACCGCTGCTCAAGCTTTTCAAACCTTGAAGACGACCATGTGCACCACTCTGGTTCTGGCCCTTCCTGATTTCACAAAGACCTTTGTGTTGGAATTTGATACCTCAGGGAAAGGAATCAACATTGCCCTTATGCAATAGGGTCTCCCTTTGGCCTTCACCAGCAAGCAACTGTCTGAAAGGAATCTAGGCAAACCCATTTATGAAAAGGAAATGTTGGTTATTTTTCATGTCGTTGAGCTGTGGCGCCCTTATCTCTTGGGGCAACGCTTCCAAATCAAGACCAACCATCAAAGCCTCAAGTAATTTCTAGAAAAATGCATTTCCTCCTAGGAGCAAAAAAAATGGGTGACTAAGCTCTTTGGTTATGATTATGAGATCATTTACGAGAAGGGAAAAGACAATGTAGTGGCAGATGCACTGTCCTGAAAATATGAAGAAGGATCCGTTTTTTCTCTTTCCTTCATTGTTCCTGATTGGCTCCAAGTTGTATGACATGAATGGATTCAAGACCCTAAAAGTTCGCATTTGATCCAGCAATTGTAGAGAAAGGCTCTGGATCCCCCATGGTACTCTTGGCTACAGGATGAGCTTCGATACAAAGGTCGTTTGTATTTATGTAAAAAATCAAAGATTAAATCCACGACACTTTCTGAGCTTCATGATACACCCACAATGGGGCACTTAGGGTTCACTAAAACATATGACAGAGTCAAATGTTCTTTTTTCTGTGATGGTATGAAACAGGACATCCATAATTTTGTATCTGAATGTGAGGTGTGTCAATGCAATAAGGGAGAAATAGTCAAATCTCTAGGCACACTACAATCGCTTCCGATTCCACCGGCTATTTGGAAGGATATATCTATGAACTTTATTACCGGCTTACCTAAATCAGGGAATAAATCAGTCATAATGGTGGTTGTGGATCACCTTTCCAAGTATTCTCATTTCTGCGCTCTTCAACACCCATTTACTACATCCACGGTGGCTCAACTTTTCATGGACCAGGTCTTCAAGCTTCATGTCATGCCGCACTCTATTGTTTCTGATTGTGACCCAACTTTCACAAGTAATTTTTGGCAATAACTGTTTAAGCTCCAGGGCACCCAATTGCATCTAAGCACAACTTATCATCCCTAGACTGATGGTCAAACGGAAGTTGTCAACAAGTGCTTGGAAACATATATGAGGTGTTTTGCTTCTGAAAAACAACATCAGTGGGTTCAATGGATACATCTAGTCGAATGGTGGTACAACACTTCCTACCATACAACTACTCACATGACTCCTTTTGAAGCAGTATATGGATAGAAGCCACCTTCAGTTCTCTCATACTTATCGGGTACCTCTAAGGTCCAGGCGGTTGACCAAACACTTACAGTTCAAGAGGATATTCTTCATACCCTTAAAGAGAACTTGGTCATGGCACAAAACTGCATGAAGAAACAATCAAATCAAGTTCTCTCTGAATGTCAATTTGCATAAGGGGATCAGGTGTTTCTGCGACTGCAACCATACAAGCAAACTTCCCTCAAGGTCGAGCATTGTCAAAATCTAGGGCCCAAATTTTATGGTCCTTATACAGTTCTCAAACGTGTGGGACAAGTCGCATATCATTTAGCTCTACCCAGTCAGTCGAAGCTACATCCAGTTTTCCATGTTTCATGCTTAAAGAAGTCGATTGGAACTTGGTGCCAAATTCAAACCAACCTTCCTGAGTTAACTGAAGAAGGATCCATTTGGCTACAGGAAGAAGCAATTTTGGACCAGCGTGAGCATTGCCTGCATCAGTAAACCATCAAGGAAGTGTTAGTCCAGTGGAAAGATACGAATCCAACAGATGCCACTTGGGAACCAGCTACCATTCTATAGCAGTTTCATCATCTCAAGCCTTGAGGACAAGGTTGTTTTTAAGGGGGTGGACATGTTAGGGTCCTAACATGCACATAGGTATATTAATATATTCGGATGTAATAAAGGTCAATATTAATAAGGCCTTTCAATAAAATAGAATAAGGTGGATGTACGAAGACCTAATAGAAGCTTCCTCTTCTAGAAGGATCTTCCTCTATATGCTTCTCTTGATAGACATTTTGTATAAATAAGGGTCGAGGGTATGAAAACCCTATCTTGGATATTATTGTAATAGAGCACTACTCGATTGGAGGTTGCCCCCTCGAAGAGTCCTGTGCACATTGCTTTCTGAATCAAAGTGCTATTTCTATTGTTGTTCTTATATCATTTATGTGTTATTGTGGAGATTATGTTGGATATTTACTGTTATTCTGCCATTTCTAGAATTTTATTTCTGTTCTGCATATTTTATATATCTGGTATCTTGCAGCAATTGACAAGTGAAGAATGTGTATCCATATTTACAGATAAGGTGTGGAAGGTCACCAAAGGATCATTGCTAATAGAAAAAGGAGAGAAGGTAGGTACATTGTATTTATGTACTGGTAATACTTACTCTTATATCTCTTTAGCTTCTATAGGAGTGGATACAACACTATGGAATCATAGGATTAGACACATGAGTGAGAAGGGGATGCAAATACTTAAAAAGATAAATTTGTTTCCATATGTTAAAAAAATTGATTTGGATTTATGTGAGCATTGTGTTTATGGAAAACATAAGAGAGTTAGATTTCTCATACTTGGAAAAGAAAAGAAGATTGAAAGGTTAAATCTTGGGCATACAGATGTATGGGGACCAAATCAAGTATCATCTATTGGTGTCTCTCATTATTATGTTACTTTTATTGATGATGCAACTAGAAAAACTTGGGTTTATTGCATTCGACAAAAATATCATGTTTTTGATAATTTAAAGAAATGGAAAGATTTGGTTGAGAATGAGACATGAAAAAGGTTGAAGTGTCTCATATTAGATAATAGATTTGAATATTGTAGTAACGATTTCAATTATTTTTTTTCATACCATGGGATTCGTAGAGAGAAAACAATTCTAGAAGAACCAGAAGAAAATGGTGTGTCAAAAAGGATGAACAGGACAATCATGGAGCGTGAAAGGAGTATCAAATTGCATGATGGGTTTTCCATTCTGTGCAGATGTTGTAGATATTATTTTTTACTTAATAAACATAGGACGTTCAATCTCTTTGGATGGTGGAATTCTAGAGGATGCATGGAAAGGTAAAAATGTAAACTATTCCTTTTTGATGAATTTTGATTGTGAATCATTTGTCCATACTGATAAAGAAAATAGAACAAATCTTGAGGCAAAATCCAAGAAGAGTACTTTTATTGGATATAGTGTAAATGATCTTGGTTATCTCTTATGGGATTATCAAAATTGCAAAATCCTTCGGAGTAGAGATTTCATATTCAATGAGAAGGTTTGTGGGTTCTACACTTTCGGGGATGTCTGAAGCCCTAGAAATATTCCAAGTGGATATTGGTGGCCTCCCACCTAATCCAAGTGGCTTATTTTGTATGTTTTCATGTCAGCACATCTTGTTGTACTTCCAAGGTTGTTTTGGGCCCCTAAACATTATTTTTTTGGCTCGCCACAGTCAAACTGTAGAAGGAGTTAGAGTTTGATAATATAATGCATAGTTCTAGAAAATACCTTTTCAATGGGCTATCACGTGCCTAAAATGGAGATCATATGCAAAATTTATGACCCCAGGAAGTTAATGTACTAACTTACCCAAATGAGGCCCACACGACTTTTGGTGTTTCATCTCCTAAGGTTAGGTTTTTGGATGTATAGGGTTTTGGCATTCCCGTTTATCATAAAAAGGCCTTCAGAGCCTCATTGTAATCATCTTCTTGTGAATGATCATAGTTGTCACATCTCTTCTCAAAGATAAATATGCCACCATTCTAGCGAGTCTTGCACTCTGTGTTTTTACAGTATCTTTACAATTCTTTCATTAATCGAAATCAAGTATTGATGTATTTCTCTGTTTCTGAAAATTTTCATGATCATTTAGTTGGAATTTCTCTTCTTTCATTTTGTTTCACTCCTAAATCCAGATCAAGGTCATGTAAAAATGTCCATTGCAGGGAAAGAAACAAGAAAAAGAAAAACCAGAACACACCGTGCTTGATGAGATTACTGGAAAAAAAATTCCAAAGGTACCAGAAAATCAAAATTTACAACAAAAGGAGAAAAATGTACCTCACTCTCCTACAATATTGTTAGAATATCTACCAGGTTAAGTAGACCCCCTGAATGATACTCTCCTTCATTGTATTAATTATTGATGATTGATTATGGTGAACCACAATGTTATGAAGAGGCAATGTAGGTAGACACTAAAAATAAGTGGGAGCAAGGCATGAAAGAGGAAATGGATTCCTTGGTAAATAACCAGAATTGGGACTTGGTTCAATTTTCTACAAGAAAAAGAGAATTCCATAATAAATTGGCTTACAATATGAAGGAAGAATATGGAGGAAAAAACCGGTACAAGGCTAGACTTGTTGTAAAGGGGTTTGCACAAAAGAAAGGTATATTTTTTGATGAAATATTTCTCATGTTCTTAAGATGAATTCAATTAGGAATATTTTAGTTCTTTTGGAATTAGAAGATTTGCATCTTGAACAGTTACATGTAAAGACAAATTTTCTCCATGGGGATTTGGAGGAAGAGATGTAAATGCAGAAGACACAGGGGTATAAGATCAAAGGGAAGGAAAATTTGGTATGCAGGTTGAAGAAGAACTTGTATGGCCTAAATCAAACTCCAATGTAGTGGTATTTGAAGTTTGATCGGTTTATGGAATAACATGGTTATAGTAGATGTCATTCTGATCATTGTGTTTATTTTAAAAGGCTAGAAAATGGAAGCTATATTACATTTCTATTGTATGTACATGAAATGATTGTTGGAGGGTATAATATTAAGGATATAAATGTTCTCAAGAAGAAATTATCTAATTCATTTGCGATGAAGGATTTGGGTTCTGCAAAGAAAATCCTTGGTATGAGAATAACAAGAGACAAAAAAAATTAGAAATTGACATTGTCTTAGGGTGAGTACATAGAGAAGGTGTTGGAGAGGTTTAGAATGTAGAATGCAAAACTAGTTAGTACACCTTTGGCCAGTCATTTCAAATTAACTAAGGAAATGTGTCAAAAGACACAGGAGGAGATAGAATACATGTCTAAGGTCCCTTATTCATCATCAGTTGGCAGCTTGATGTATGCGATGGTTTTCACAAGACCAGATATTCCACATGCAGTGGGAGTTGTGAGAAGGTATATGAATAATCCAGGTAAAGAAGATTGGGAGGAAGTAAAGTGGATTCTTAGGTATTTGAGAGGTACTTCTACTCATGCATTATGTTTTGGAGTTTCAGACTCTATTCTATAGGGATATGTTGATTCAATATGGCAGGTGATAAATATAGAAGGAGAAGCACCAGAAGGTATGTTTTTACTGTAGGTGGAATAGCAGTAAGTTGGATTTCAAAACTACACAAGGTTGTTGCAGTTTCAACAATAGAAGCAGCGTATGTTGCTTCTATAGAGGTTAGTAAAGAAATGATTTGGTTATAGAGGTTTATGGAGGAATTAGGAAAGAAACAAGAGAATAGAAGGTTTTACTGTGATAGTGAGAGTTCAATTCATATTACAAAGAACTCATACTTCCATTCAAATTCTAAGCATATACAACTCAGAAACAATTTCATACAATTCGTCTTGGAAGATAGACATTTGAAAATGGAAAAGATACATACTAGCCAAAATCCTGTAGACATGTTAAGAAAGGGAGTAACGCGGGATAAATTCATTCCATGCTTAGTTTCAGTTGGAAATCAAGCATGGAGGTGAAGATGATAAATTTTATAGGTTCGATATGGAGTAAAGTCCAACAGGTATAGCATCAGTGGAGTTATTTTGATAAGTCTCCAAGTGGAATATTCTTGGTTATGGATCTTGATTATATTTCCAATTCAGAGGTTTGTTTCAGTCGTTCCTAGACCCCATTCCCTAACGGGGGGGTGTGGAGGGTCTTTCCCCACCACAACTGTCACCAAGGGGGTCCAGGGGTACTTGCCCCCGAAGTGAAATTTTGGGAAAATTTTCCTTGAAAAATTGTGTAATTTCATAGTCAATCTAGACCATTCATTATAAGGTCATAGATCTTACAGTAGAATTTATTTTAGGTTTTTTTTCCCTATAAGGAAACTCTCTTTTATGACAGAATTGTATTGCAGTTGTGTATTATCATGAATATTGTATTATGAGAGAAGAGAATGTGAGATAAAGAAGAGGAATTTACAATGAGTGTGTTGTAGGATGTATCCCTTCATTTTGTTGGATAATAATAAGGAAGGACCTCACAATTTCTTTGGTGGACGTATCCCACACTAGGTGAATCACATTTATTCATGTCTCTATTTTATTATGTATCTTCTGTGTTTTATTTCCGCATTTTATTTTATTTTATTGCTCCTCGAACTTGTTTTTCTAACATTGCGTTGCCAGGAAAAATATTTGTTGGAGGATCAATAGGACCAGGGTTTTTCTCAATGAGTCATAATGCAATTCCTGAACAATAGGTAAATAATAATAAAAAAATTGTTGAGTGATTGTGGGTAGTTTTTTCATATGGTCCATGGCCAAACAGACGTGCAGAAGGTTATGGAACTTTGTTGTGTTGGTTGATTTGGATTTTATGCCCCTGGACTAAATTGTCAACATGTCTCTGATTGGCTTGAGGAGGTGAGTTGAAACTCATGATTAAACTATAGCTGGGTCTTGTATGAACAAATTGTTTATTGCATTGGATCCAAGACACTAGGTTTTATCTATTGGGGACCCTCCGCTATCATTTTGTTTCCCATAAAAGAATTTGTTGGAGGATCTTCAGAACTAGGGCTTTCTTAATGAGGCATAATGCAATTTTTGAACAAGAGGTCGATTCACAAGAAAACGGTGTCAGATGATTGTGGGTAGCATGGTCATGTGGGCCTTGGAAAAACATACATAAAATATCTTATGTAACTCCATTATCCAAGTCGGTTTGGAGTTTATGCCCCAGGACCAAATTTCCAACATGTCCTTGAATGGCTTGAGGAGGGCATTTACAACTCACAATAAAAATCTAAGAAGGAATTGGTTGGATGAACTATTGAATGGATTGGATCAGGGCCATCGAGTTTCATCTAGTGGATACCCTCCACAATCATTTGTTTGCCAGGAATAACAATTTTTGGAGGATATCTAGAACTATGGTTTTGCTCAATGAGGCATTGTGCAATTTCTGAACAAGAGTTCGATTTTCAAGAACATTGTGTCAAGATATTATGGGTAGCATGGTCGCATGGGCCTTGGAAAAAAATACATGTAGGAGCTTAGGAAACTTATTTATGTTGCTCGGTTTGGATTTTCCGCCCCCATACCATATTGCCAACATGTTCCTGAATGGTTTGAGGAGGTGAGTTGCAATGCACTATAAAAATCTAAATGGGGCTCGGATGGATGAAGTGTCGATTACATTGGATCTACAAAACTGAATTTCAGCTAGTGGGGCCCATTCATTTCCATTTAGTTTCCTGTAAAATTATTTGTTGCAGGATATCCTGAACTAGGGTTTTTCTCAATGAGGCAGAGTACGATTTCGGAACAAGAGTTTCATTTTTAAGAAAATTGTGTCGGATGATTGTGGCTAGTGTGGTTGCATGGGCCTTGGCAAAATAAACACGTGGGAGATTACAAAAAATTGTTATGCTACTTAGTATGGATTTAATTCCCTTAGACCAAATTGCCAACATGTCTTTGAATGGCTTGAGAAGGTGAGTTTCAACTCACCATAAAACTCTAAACATGTATTATATTGAAAAACCATCGGCTACATTGGATCTGAAGTACCAAATTTCAGCTAGTGGGGCCCCTCTTATATCAGTTTGTTACCCATAAAATCATTTGTTGGAGGAACTTTGGAACTAGGTTTTTTCTCAATGAGGCATAGAGAAATTTCTGAACAAGAGGTTGATTTTCATGAACCTTGTGTCAGGTGATTGTGGGTAGCATGGTCACATGGTTCTTGGTCAAAAATACATGCAAGATCTTATAGAAATCCATTATGTTGCTTGGTTTGGATTTTATGCCCCCAGACCAAATTGTCAACATGTCTCTAAATGGCTTGAGGAGGTGAGTTTCAACTCACGATAAAACACTAACCAAGACTCGGATGAATCAACCATCGATTCCATTCGATCTAGGGAACCGATTTTCATCTACTGGGGCCCCTCCACTGTCATTTTATTTCCCAAAAAAGTGTTTGTTGGAGGATCTCTAGGACTAAGGTTTTATCAATGAGGCATAGTGAAATTTATGAAAAATAAGTCAATTTTCAAGAACACTCTACCAAGTGACTTTGGGTAGCATGGTCACATGAGCCTTGTCCAAACAGACATATAGGAAGTTATAGAACTTTTTTATGCTGCTATTTTGTATTTTATGCCCCCGTACCAGATTTCCAACATGTCCCTTAATGGCTTGAGGAGGCAAGTTGCAACTCATGATAAATCTCTAACCAAGACTCATATGGATGAACCATCATTTGTATTAGATTTGGGGCACCAGTTTCAGCTAGAGGTCCCCCTCCAATGTCATTTTGTTGCCCAAAAAGGAACTTTTTGGAGGATCTATGGAACTAGGGTTTTGCTCAATGAGGCATAATACAATTTCTGAACAAGAGGTCAATTTTCAAGAACATTATGTCATGTGATTCTTGGTAGTTTGGTCACATGGGCCTTGGATAAATATATGTGTGGGAGTTTACATAAATCCTTTATGCTTCTTGGTTTTTATTTTATGCCCACGTACCAAATTTCAAACATGTCCCTGAATGGCTTGAGGAGGTGAGTTTCAACTCGTGATAAAAATCTAACTAGGATTCGTATGGATGATCTATCTTTTGCATTTTATCTGGGGCACCTAGTTTTAGGTAGTGTCCCTCCTTCATTTTCACTATGTTTCCTAAAAAAGTGTTTGCTGGAGGATCACCAAGACTAGGGTTTTTCTTAGTTCTCATTACATATGTTTAATAATTTAACACATTGTAAGGCTACACATGGTATGACATGGAAAGTGATGGCATGACAAGGCATAGCATGGAAAGGAAAGAAAAGACATGGAATGGCATGTAATGGAAAGGAAAGGAGTGTCAAGGAAAGGCATAGAAAGGCATGGCATGGAAAGGAAATTCATGGAAAGGCATGCCATGGAAAGGCAAGACAAGGCATGGCATGATAAGGAAAACCATGGCATGGAATGTCAAGGATATGCAAGGCATGGCATGGAAAGGAAAGGCATGGAATGGAATGGAAAGGCATAACATGGCATGGAAAGCCATGACATGGCATGGAAAGGCATGGCATGCCATGGCATGTCATTGCAAGGAAATGAATCATATGGCATGGAAAGAAAGGTATGGTGTTGGTTATTAATATCTCTTATCTACTTGTTGGGTTGATCCAAGTTCATATTTGAACAAGTTTCTAACAAAACCCTCTAAAACTATCGGCCCTCATGGTAAACCATAAGGCAATGCAGGACACATAATGTATTGCGTAGTCTCACCTGAGATAGTTATATGGGTGATTGCAATTCTCAGGTTATTGCATTCTGGGAAAGAGTGGGGATATGGGATTGTAACTGATATTTTTCAAGGTTTAAACTGATTACTTAATCTATTATTATTAATATCCATTCATCTGTTAAACTCTTGTTGAGCGCACTAGAATTCTGATCATACAATCATGAGAAAAGGTTCCACAACCTTTGTGAGGTGGAATATATCACATCAGGATCTTCAACCTATTATCTAACCCTCAAAATCCTCCCTACATGGCCCTTCTATAGCTCAACAACTTACAAAATTGTCTCACAATAGTTCACAACCCAAATTAATACTAACAAGCAACAACCCTCTGACCAAAAACAACAACAACAATGACCTAGAACTCCTAGGTGTGTATTTATATTATTTTATAGTATTAGTAACCATTACATTCCAAAACCATAAACTTAACATGGTTAGGTCTTACTTCCTCTATGCATTGCATGATTTCCTCCTTTGCATGCGGGTTTTCCTTACACGTGTTGCTTTTCCTTCTAGCTGTATTTTTCCAAATTGAGATTTACTTTCCAAAAATGGAATTTTCCTCAACATTGACCTGTAGCCAAAAACCCTCCAACACTGACCTGTTTCTCATACCGAGCCACCTAGGTAGTGTGCGCATCCTGAACAACCTCTACCAGGATGTGGAACTTGTCTGGAAGTTCCTTTCCTCTTGCTTGGACTTGTGCGACCTTTTCTGTGAGAAATTATAATGCTTCTGTTGTGATCTCTTCCTAGATCATTGATGCACACTCTATCTTTGCTTGCACCATGTTCCTCTTCTCCTCCTCCAAATGCACGATCATATGTGCTACTTGGTCTTGAAGGGATTCCATCTGAACCTGTCTTTCTTTCTTCTATGTCTGCGTTGATTTTAACTCTGCCAACATATTATTCATATCTTGTGTTTCTTTCAGATGCTCTGTGATACTCATTGTATTATGTCTCTTCTTGAGGTATTGAATAGATTCTATTACCTTTTCTTCCTCCTAGTCCCACTACTAATCCTGCTCATCCTATTCCAACACTATCCAAAGTTGCACTACTGTATCAAACAATTATGTTGTTGCGATGACTTGTTTTTCAATCTCATCCATTTGACCTACAACTTCTTGTTACTTTTTATCCTTCACCTCTGGAGGAGAAATGCGATTGAGATTCTCTTTTAATTCCTCGATATCCTTCCTTTAGTGATCAATTTTCTATACGATGAGGTTTATATTCTCCTCCGCATGCATTTCTTATTTTTGCGCATTGTCATAGATGTGATTATACACCATTGTCAGACCCTGTTCTATTATGTTTGTGCGTTCATTTTCCTCCTTGGTTTAGAGATTGACCTTCTCGACTACCGATTCTAAGGATTCCTTGACATTCTTCGTATTCTACAATTCTATTTCATATGTTCTTGTGCACGAATGCACCTCCTGCACGACACTAACTTGAAGATTGTACAGTGCATTAGTTGGTATCCTTATCTTTACCAACTCTACTTGCGTCAGATCCTTCAGTGGTGTATGTGATACAATCTCATCCATTTGTATCATGTTGTATGTGACTTGGAAGTTTGGGCTCGTGTGCACTATGGTTTGGATGGTATCTTTCTCTCTTGGTGTAGTCCTTGCCTCTACTTTTGTTGTTGCGGGGAAGGGATTTCTTCCCCTTTAAGGCATATGCACTCCTCTCATATTCTCTAGGACCTGCCTTATGTCTGCAAGCTCATATTGAATTTGGCCTCTTTGGTTCTCAACATATTCCAACTCCTCAACTACGTGCTCCTATACTTTTTCTGCCATGAGCTCAACGTCATCCTCAGTAATCATGTACTCTAGAAGTTGCTTGTGCTGCTTGGCCTTCTTACGGGACCCCCCTGTGTGTATTATTGGCCGCTTGGGTGGCCCTATTTCCTATGTGGTGGTTGTCGAGGGGGTTTCTTATGTAGTTGTATCCCCCATTCTTTGTTTTTATTGTGTTGGAGTAGTGTCCTTTTCTCCTACATGCACATATTTCTTTTGTGTACTCCACTTCTTCTATTGCTTCAAATTCTGACTTGGCTTAAGCTTTTTAGGTGCAACAATGTCTCTTGCAAGTGTCTTAGATATCATTGATTCTACCTCCTTTCCTATGGGTACTTCCTTAGCAATGATTGGGATCTTCTAGTCATCGTTCTAGTCACACATCGCCATTTCTACATCTTCTCCACTAATGCAGTATTAGAGTTGTAGTCATCCCTCTACATGGTGTGGCGCGTGGCTCTGAAATTTGCAATACCTTGGAATTGTATGACAACCTTTGGAGTGATCATCCATGTGTTTGCGATTCTTTATTGGATGTATTTGAAGTATCGTGCAAAGGTACCTGCATTTCCAATTCTTATTTTAGGGTCTTAAGTGAACCCCATTGAGGTATACCTCAAAAAAATAATAATATGATGGCTCCCTCCACCCAACTAATGCTATCAGTATGAATAGCCAAGAATAATGAAAGTCTATCCCAAAATCATGCACGTCTTTGAATTCGTCGAGGAATAGGTTCAATAGATAAGGGTCCTATTTGACCATGGTACCTTTGGCACACTATGCTGCAGTCAGGACAACCCCTATAGAGAATTCCTCCTTGTGGTACTTTCTTAGCATCTTGCATGCCATAATATTTGTGGCCACTCTTGTAGTTATGTCACTGATTCTTTTTATAATTATATCGTGTGAGCCTCTCTCTATGTTGTATGTTTTGTTCATCTCCTCGGCAAGATATTTATCCTTTTTGTTGTCATCTAGGTATTGTGTGAGACTCTCTCCGATGGACGACAGACCTGTGATGAAGGAAAACAAATCGACATCAATTGAGACGGGTTCCTCCAGCCATAAGAAGCCTCCATGGAGGACCACCATTAACTTCTTGATGCATTTGTTTACCTCCTTTCCCTTGCCAAAATGGGGAATTTCTACCAAGTTGAGGATACCTGTGTTGTCCAAGCTAGTTGCCCATGGTTTTGGTTGTAGTGTAGTGTCGTCGAAGGGTCTTGTGCTTATGTTTTCCTTGTATACCTGTTACACAAATTATGGGAATTTTCTAGCATCGACCACATTGTGGTCCAAATATTTAAACTTTTCCATGCAACCCAAAAGTGTTTCCATGGTATTCACTCCCTATGGATTGTGCGGTACTACGGTGGTTACGTTGTGTTGATTGCACAGGGACTATGCCATGGGATTTTTTCCCTTTCCTCTAACCGACATGATAAAGGTCCCAACCACCTCTTTCTTGTGCTTTGCGCTCGAGTCTGGCTGTCCAATTAGGTCTTCGACTATCGCTTCTTGCTGTTGCGTGGACCCTGCTTCAGGTTTTGGTCTTGGTGGAACTATCTCTGTGTGCGCGCTGGATTCACCATTTCTTATTTTGGCTTCTTCAACCCTCGCAAGTTTTTGTAGGTTTCCTACGTTGTTTTTTTGGAGGCCATGAACACTATCAATTTCCATGGAAGTCATTCTTGGAGATTTTGATTCTTCCACCACCGGTGTAGGTATTGTTAGTTTGACGAGCGGGGAGGGAATTTCATCCACATCGACCACTCCCTCTCTATGATCCATTTCTTGCTCGGCCTCTATTATTTCATGTGGTTCCCTAATGCTACTATGGTTTTTCCTTGTGGTTTGGCTCAGTGCACCAATACTTGGTGGTGCCATCATGGGTACTAGTTGCATTTTCCCGAATGGGCTTCAGCTGGTTCGCACTGTGCACTCATCTATTTGCTTCTTCTCTGTGTTCTCTCTATCGCTGCAAGTTTTCAATTTCACAATTTCACAATAAGCTTCCCTGGCTATGATTAATGCAATAAATCTATACGAGTAGGTTCCATTTAATTTCATAAATTCCTCCAGTTGGGACCTTTTTGTCGTAACCATCATTTTTCGCCTTTTCACTTTTCTAGTCATTGGTTCGTTTTCCAGTGTGAAATTTTTTAATTATGTCGTTCATTTCCACTGTGATTTTTTGTTAGAGCACAATGTTTTTCTTTCTATTATCCATCTGCGACACACAGACATTTTTTCGTTTGTCATGATGAGTCCACTTTTTCCATGCATAATGTTTCCCACTATTTATTTTATTTTATTTATTTTTCCTTCTATTTCTCCTTTTTATTTCTTTATTTTTTATTTTTTATTTTTTCTTTTTTTTTATCCTAGCTTCTACTATATTACGCTATGTACATGTCCTTCTTACTGCACTGCAACTTTTAAAGGTTATTGGGTCGATTGGGCCTGTATAGTTTTAGTCAACTCTCGTTGATCATTCCCTTCAGTTATGTTCCTTTCATATCCTTTAGTTGTAAATATCCCCCATATTTGACAGACTTTACTTCATATGGCCCTAGCCAATAAATTATAAACTTACCTAGATGTTGAAAACATTAACTATCATAGAGAAGGACTAGGTATCCTTCCTTGAAACTCTTCCTCTTGATATTTCTATCATGTTAGACCTTGTCTCTGGATTTCTATACTTCTTGGTGAAATCCTACCAGAAGCCTATCCTCTTCCATTTCCATTAGTTCGTTCAACCTCTCCTTCATTGCGCCTCTTTCTGTCATGTTGGTGATTTCTGCTACATATAGACTAGGTACCAAAAATTATAATGGTACTATTTCTTCCTTCCAATACACCAACCTGAATGGTGTTTGTCATGTCATCTTATTTCAGGTAGTCTTATATTCCCATAGAACTATCGATATTTTCAAATCCCAATCATCCCTATTGGCATTGCAGATCTTTGTCCAATCATTCTCCAAGATGTTATTGAAGGCTTCTACTATTTTATTCACCTGAGGATGTTATGGTGTACACTTTTGGTGATAAACTTCAAAATCCTCATTCATAGCCATGATAGTACTGTTCATAAAGTGAGTTCCTTGATCACTCATCAAAATTCTTGGACAACCAAACCTGGTGATTACTTTTTCAAACAAGAAGTGTGTTGATATCTCTGCACTACAGTCTTTCATTAGTGTTTCTTCTTCCCATCATGTTAAGTATTCTATCACAGTAATGATATATCTTTCTCTCGAACTTTTGTTTGGTTGATAGATTGGCCCAACAAAGTCTATTTCCCATTTTTCAAATACCTACAAAGTTACGTGTAGTCTCAGGGGCATCTCATCCCTTCTGGCGGGTTTTCTAACCCTTTGACAGACATCACATTGCTGGAAATATTCCTTGGCATATCTAAGGACTGTTGGCGACCATAGTCTAGAGCACAATAGATTCTATGTAGTATCTTTTCCTGCATAATGTCCTCCAGCTATTCCCTCATGACATTATACCAAAATTGTGGGCATTTAATTCTCTAATACACACCTTCTAAAAATGTTGTCTGTGCCCATTTTATATAAGTGTCCTTCAATCAGTTGATAGTCTGCATCTCTGACTACAAGATTTTTCTTCTGCGAAGTGATAAATTATTGTGGCACAATCCATGTTCTTAAGTATTAAATAATGTCAGCAAAATATTCGTCCTCTATTTGTACTGAAACCAACTGCACATTAGGGAATTTTTCTTCCAAGTTGGTAGGTTCTTGTCCATTAGTTACCCTTGACAGATGATCAGTTCCTACATTAAGCTTCCCTGGTTTCACTATCACTTCGAAATAAAATTCTTGAAATATAAACAACCATCTAAAAATCCTCCCCTCAAGGCTGTCTTGTTGACTAAATATTTTAGGGAAGAATGATCCGTGAACATCTTAAAATGTTTCCCCAACAAATAGTGCCTAAAATTTTGAAGTGCATATACCATGGCTAAGCCTTCTCTTTTTGTGGTGTTGTAATTCTACTCTGATTCTGAAAATTTTCTTCTTGGAAAGGCTATAGGATGCTCTAAATCCCCTGCTCCTAGTTGCACTAGAATTTCTCCAAGTACTATGGTTGATGCATCTACATGCACATGAAAAGTCTTTTCCCAATCTGGGAATACTAGGATAGGTGTTGTGACCATGTTTTGTATTAAGGCGTCCAACCCTTGTTGACAGTCTTCATTCCACTAAAATATGGTATCCTTCTTCAACAGTTTTTCCATTGGCACAGTAATATACACAAAACCCTTTATGAATTTCCTATAATAGCTTGTATGTCCCGATGTTTCTCTCAGCCAGTGCACTTATTTTGGTGGTGGTAAATTGACAATGATTGCAATATTAGCATGATCTACTAGCAAGCCTTGTTTATGGATTATATGTCCCAACAATATTCTTAAAGGTTTCCCAAAGATGCATTTCTTTATATTCAATGATATCTGACACTACTTCCATCTTTCCAACATTAGCCTTAATACTTCTACATGATATTTTAATAGACTATATACAATCTAGTCATCCAGATAGACTTCTAAAAACTGATGTATGAATTCCTTAAAAGCATCTATGAATACTCTTGAAAATATGGTTGGTGCATTCTTCATCCCAAAGGAATGACCTTGTACTGGTAGGATCCCCATTATGTAGAAAAAGTAGTCTTATACCTTTCTTCTTGAGCTATCTTGATCTGATGGTAACCTGAGAATCCATTTGTAAATGAGTATGCTTCCTAGCCTCCCACATTCTCTAATACCTCACCTATGAAAGGGGTAGGAAAAGGGTCATGTAAGAAAGAATCATTCAATTTTCTCAAATCTACACATATCCTTATCCCCCCTTGTTTCTTTTCTTGGACTACCATAATACTTATCCATTCAGACTCCTCAACGGGTTCTATGATATCGTCTTCTAACATTCTGTCAATTCCAGCCTTCACTTTATGCTTGTATATTGGATTTAGTTTGTAAGGTCTTTGTCTAAAAGGTATTACCTCAGGTTTTAGAGGTATCGTCATCTCTCCTATCTCTCATGCTATGCATTTCATCTCTGTAAAGGTTGTTGGGAGTAGGTCACTATATTCATGCAATAACTATGTTATTCTTTCTATTGTTTGTTCATCCCAATAATCTCTAATACTTTCCATTTTAGGGTTATCAGTGGTACCAATGTTGAATCTATTCACCTTGATTGGTGAAAAAAATACTTATGATTCCAAATATGGACCTTCCACCTCTCTTTATCCTTCAATTTCTGTAATATGAATATTCCGCTAGTCACCTTCATCTGGTGCTTATTATTCCACATGATAGCATGACAATAGTTCTTTGACTATTTGCATGTTTTTTTGATGATATTTTGTTATGATTTCAACCTCTTGTTTTCCAATAAATATGACCCTTTTTATCTATTTTAGTGTTGAATTAATGTTCGATTTCTCATGCTCAAATGAGAAGGTTACTATAAA
>ML846149.1:3139-14300 GCA_009831015.1 Picea engelmannii
GTATTGACCTCCATAACAATATCAAACTCATCTAATGGCATTGACATCACCACTGCAATGATACTCGTTAAAATCAAAGTATACAATTGTTTTTTCTTGAAGTTTTAGTGGTAATGTCAATGAATATCTCTTGAAGCTCATAAGGGAGGTTTTAAACTTTCTAATGAAGGCTTCAATTAGAATTTATTAAAAAAAAAACAGTAAATATGTTAGAGATAGTAATGTGTTGTAAATTTACCTTTAGGTTGTTATCAAAAGGTCCATTAGGGATTCTCCCTTTCGGTCTAATATTTCTACACTTTTTTAGCAATTGGCTAGAACTATGAATTTTTTTTTTTTAAGAAAACATTTTTAAAATGGATTTTTAGGCCCATCAGAATATTTCATGTGCTAAAGAGAAAATAAATATTCTCTTATGTCATTGATTGTATGCATAATATATACGATATTGGGTCTTTCGCAATTGGCTAGAACTATGAGTTTTTTTTTGGGTAAGAAAACATTTTTAAAATGGATTTTTAGGCCCATCAGAATGTTTCATGTGCTAAAGAGAAAATAAATATTCTCTTATGTCATTGATTGTATGCATAATATATACGATATTGGGTCTCAACTTGTACAAGAATGGTAATTCCTACCTAGTAGGCGGTCCTTATTTTTATTCAACTATGGATAAAGAAAAATTTTACTTTATGTTTTGGGAAGATATTTTGGTCCCTTGTATAAGGTTTTCTCTCTTAATTTTTTTTAGAAAATAAGCTGAGGATTTCATATTAAAATTAAAACCACTTATTTTTATAAAAAAAAATCCTTTACAATGTTAAGCAAATAATTATGTCCAAAAACAATATCAATAATATATGTTAAACATTGTAGAGGATCAACATGGTTATCCTTTTGGGGGAATCCATACATTTTGAAAATCATAGGGAAACACATTGAAAGCAACTCAAAAAATACTATGTCGATGCATTTGGGAAATCCTTCCATCCAACAATTCTAGAGGTTCAACCCCGATTTTCTTTTTTGGACATCCATACAATTTTACAAGGAAAATGTAGTGCAATAAAATACAACTAAAAACATATGGTGTGGGTGCATCTAGGCCATCCTTTGATCAAGAAAAAATTTGATGATGTTTCAAATGGTAATTTAGTGTGAACCAAAATAGGATGCATCTTAAAATATTATAATGGTTTACCACTAGCTTATTATGCTCATGATAGATGTATATCAATTGATAATAAAGTAGAGACATCATTCCTTCATTTGGACTTAAACATTGAATATATTATGAGTTCCAAATTATTATTTATCAAAGTAGATTCTAATATCACAATTGAAAAGGTCAAGAAGGTAAATTTATCAAATCCATTTAGTTTTATTTAAATAAAATATTTTTTTATCAATCACAACGGTAAGGTTTGGATTCGGTTGATAAATCTATTAAATATCCATGCCTTATGTAAATAAAATTAAATTTTGTCTATGGAAACATTAAGGTTTTGTTTTTGTTGATGTTGGTGGAAAATATGAATATGTGATTTCAATTAATTCATAAAATAAGACAAAAAGACAAAATCTTCCTCCCTTATATTATAAGCCAATCCATCTTTTTTTAACTGGTAGAGTTTGTGTGTAAGGGACTTCAGAGTCTTTCCTAAATTCTTTTGTTTTACCATCTTCATTCATGTGGCACCTCATTGTCTCAGCTGCAATGACTTGACCAACCTCTGCGTACTACAACTGGACTATGCCTCTTCTCTCAAAGTCTTATCATAACCTTGCCTTGAGGTACACAAAGTAGATAACAAGTATTACTCAACTTAGTCTATCCAAAAAGCATACCAGAAACATATCCAACTATGGCCTTAAATTTCCTAGTAGTACTTATTTAAGTTTACAACTCATTGTTGTGGCAAACAACAACCCCCATATTTTTTTTTTGAATAATAGATTATTAAGGTTCCTTTTGATTTTAATAAGGAGTTTTGTCTTATCTTTTTTTGAGTTTCATTGGTTTTATTAGTTTAAATATAATAATGTAAATATTTTTCCATTTAGGTGAATGGATTGGTTTCCACTCGATATTATTATACCACAACAAGTTGGTTAATTATTGAAAGTAGTTTTAATGTCAAATCTTCACATTCACTTTGATTCGAAACATGATTCTGAGGAATATTTTTATATCATTAAATAATTAACATATCATTCTAAAATATAGTTTGGATACATGAAATCTAGTCTTATTCTTAGTCATAATTCTTATTAAGATTTTTAATCTTAGGTGTTTGAACTTTATTTTGAGTAAACTCGAGTTTGTATATATTTAATATACCTAATTTCCATTATGTGTCTTGGATATATAAAAAATCTTAGTCATATAATCTAAGGCTACCTTAAAGATTGGATTTTCACTATGAGTCAATGTTGTGATTTCAATTGATTGATTAAATTTTTTCAACAATTGAGTGATTATTCAATCTTATGGAGCTAATTTCCTGAAATTTGCAAAATATCTCCAATCCAAAAACATAATGTCGAGTTTGATTTGAATTTATATTTATTTAGAAGGTTTGATATCATTTTGAATTGATTATGTTAATTGGTTTTTCTTAACTAAGAATTGAAGATTTTGTAGCTACTCTTTTAATAAATATTAGTTATTAATTTAATTTGAATTTTTTTACAAGTGTGCATGACAGAGATGCAACTAGACTATAGTTTCTAAAAATTCCAAAATAATCCATTCAGTTGGAATTCTTCATCCCTATAGGGCGAAATGCTTGGGAAATATAAAGATTGAAAATTCTTGTCAATTCACAAGAGACAAACTTCCAGCTTTCTTTTCGCATAAATGGTGAACAATGTTGCAAAACGATCGAACACTCACTTGAAAAATACGACGATTTACCTCCAGAGTATGTGAGTTTCTTAGAAACTGAATCATTTGAGAGAAAGTTTTATCTCATTAAAATGAAATTTCTCAGAATTGATGTTGCGACTAGTCTTCAGGAGGTGAATTTTCAACTTGATTTCCGAGCAAACTGTGAATTGTTTTACAAAACGACCAAAAAACAGTTGAAGAACAAGCATATTTACCTCTATTATGTACCGTTTCCTAAAAAAAATGAAATATATGAGATATATGTGCAATATTTCAAAACGTGTTTTCTCATAAAGCATGTAGAGTGAGTTTCTAATTTTTTTATCAATCTATATGGTTGCACTCAACAAAGACAAAGTAGGAACATGATTTTGGATCTAGAAGGATCATTGTAATGTATAAATATCATATCTTGAGAGCCTAATAGGGGATTTTTTCATTTTCTGCAAGAGCAACTCTTTGCACTATTGTAAAGAGAATTTGTCTTGTAGGAAAAGATTGAAGTTCGGATCTGAAGCTTGCGGATTTTATTTCTGAGATTAAAATATCTTTTGCAGAAGAATATTTTATATTACTATGGATTTTCTCTCTATTAGCATAGCTTGATGTCTTGGAAATACTGTTGAAGAATCATTTTGTAAAAGGAAGATCAAAAATTACAAAGGTTCTATGATTGTGCTTCACCAGATATTGTTATTTGTTTGAATATAATCGTGTTCTTTTGTTTTGATAGATTTAGACCAGTGATTGCATGTAATGAAACTATTGTTTTATATGCAACTCTGTGTTTATCTAATCTTATAATTTCTTAGATCTATAATTTATCTTTTGATTTGCTCGTGCATTTAATCAATTTATGAATAACTATTTGTTCAGACATTTATCATTATAAATTCATTTAACAGTCATTTAATATTGTGAACTATTTCCATGCTATGATGACTTATATTTTTCACTTTTAGGACTTATAAATTCTCTGAATAGAACATGAATGAAGCTAAACAATATCACTTATTGGGACTACTCTTGTAATCTGATATTAATTTTTAAATATTGTGTTTAATCCTCATTTTACAATTTCATTTGCACTTGGTATCTATGAACTATTTCTTATGTGCCAAGTTAGGATATCTTTATTTATCTTTTGCATTTAGATTCATTACATTTTTAAAAAGTATCATTTCGTAGGATGTAACATCCCTCTCTTGCAGGCACATGATTTGATTTATTCTTTGAGGACACTTGCGTGCAAGTGATTCGTTTCATTATATGATTGTCTTCTTTGCTTATGGATTCTAATGATGATGCTTATGGATTACAATGTTATGTTATTTGATTATCTATGTATAGACCAGTGCTATTGACGAGTTTCTCCTGAGTGTGCAGGACACTTGACAGATTGAGGATGTCGATGGCATTGATGGACCTACTTGGACTTCGGATCGAGCCAGGGAGTGGACTGTATATGGTTTGGGTATTTATGTTATTGCATATGTGACATATGAGTAGGTATATTATAATGTTTTTATGGATCGTTCATATGTTTCGTTGATGGATGAAGGCTGACGATTGCTTGGTAATCAGACTCACATTAGGAGTAAAGGGGCCATGCACAACAACCAAATATTGACAGAGAGGTATGGAAGCATCCCTGCCACAACGTACTATCGCTTTCGTTGTGGATCGAATTGTAGGTTAACGATTACCTAGTTTGAGAGTTCCACGATGTCGTGAGGGAAAACTGAGACATTCGCTCACAAAGATTCTAAGGGGTACGCAATAAGGTTGCGTCCTTATTTCTTAGAGGCCTTAGTCTCTCACAATGTCGCCTAATGGAGTATTGACTCCAAGGGTTGGAAAACTACCAAAATCAATCAAAGGTGACTGGCGCCCTTGCCATCCCTTGGAGCACATAGTGTGTCTTGAAGGGCACATCGCATAAATAAAACATGAATAAAGGTGAATGGCACCCTTGGAGCATGTGGTGGGTCTTGAAGGGAACGTCGCATAAATAAAACATGAATAAAGGAGAGTGACATCCTTGGAGCACGTAGTGCATCTTGAAGGGAACGTTATGATTTTAATAAAGGTGAGTCAATGAACCTAGGTGCCTAGAAAACAATATTTTGTTTTGACAGGGTCGGCCTTAAAATAAATGTTAAATGTATAATTTTTATTAATTATAAAATTCCCTCAAAAAACAATTCTAAGCCTAGTTGAAAATTAAGCCTAGGTCTAAATAGGGTAAGAAGACTAAAAAACTAAATAATCAATTAATAAAAGTGGAGTGAAGAAAAATCAAGTTAAGAATTTAAAGGAGAAATATTTATCTAAGGATTTAAGTATTGATTATGTGTTAGATATGTTAAATTGGAACTTAGACAAAAAGGGGAAATGAATGTGAAAAGGAATGTGGAAACTTAGAAAGAATCTAGTCTAGTAACTAAAGAACTTTCATAAATAAAACACAACTACGTTTTAGAAAGGCAAGAGTCATTTAAAGAAAATAGAGGGAATAAAGGGACAACAAGGAGCATTTTTAGGAGTGTTTTTAGGATGGGTGAGGGAAAATGAAATGAAATTAAATTAAATAAATGAATTTCTAGTGCAACTAAGGGATCAAGTGATAAGTGTACGGGGATAGTATTTCCTAATTAATCTTTAATAAACAAATTTAACGTGAAATTGGCAAGTTGTCACTAATAAAAACTCTATAAAAGTAATGGAAGAGAAGGGGAATGGATCATGATTGGTATATGTAAGGTTATGCTGCTAGAATTTATTTGACTGATTTTTCTTGTGGGAGTTAGGATACCCCGCTCGAAAGGTGAGTGGTATCTCGGCCTTGCGAGCTGAGATGGGAGTTCGATTTTTCTTTGGTTTTTTGTGCGTGGCCCCTTTGTGGCTCGAGGAGATAAGGGATAAGAAGAGTACCCCTAGCGTTGGTTGAGAGGTACCCATGAGGTCTTCATGGTTAGAAAGCAGGAGACATGAGGGTGCCCAATCGCAGAATAACAACTTCAAATTATTCACCTCCGGTTATGATAATTATAAATTGAGATTGCACACATTAGTTTCAATTAAAATTGCAGTTTAATTTCATTGCATATGCATTGCTAGAAAATCTATTCAAGGTTTAATGTTTTTGCTGAGATTCAGTTAAGCATGTCCTTGTGGTAATTTTGTCTTGTATTTATTCTCCATGAGATATTTTCCCAGCCTTAGGCTTCATCATGGTGTTGATTGTTCTCTATCCCATTTTAAGTTTTTAACTGAAGTTGCAGCCCTGAACTGATCTGGAAAGAATTCGTTGCACCTCTGTGTTTTAATTTCTTTTGGACCATGTTCCCTTCTCCTCAGCCTTAACATTTGGCCTCTGAGATTGTTTGAATTTTTTCCACAACATTTCATTCTTTAATTTCTCCAAGTGGTTACCTTCAATTCTCTTCATTGGGATTAAAATTTTTCCTCTGCGTTTTATTTGTTGAATGCTTATTACGCCTAGCATGGGGAGATCCATGAAAATTGTATTAAAACTCTTCCCTTTCATCCCCTCCCATCTTCTATCCTTGTGGTTTCCTTACATTTTGGAAGAAGGAACACCCCAACAAACTTTACAAATGATTTCCCTACGTGTACTCCTTTTCTCTGCAGTTACTAGTCTCTTTCAACTCAGAAAATTTGTTTTTCTTGCCTTGTGTTTTCCTAGCTCTATACAACGAATAGACCCTTTATTTCTCAAAAAAATTATTCACCAAATCGTGCCCAACCTATGGGGGAGGCTAGCATATGTCTTCACCTTTATTTATTTGCATTTTTATTGAGAAAATCATTCCCAACCTGTGGGGGAGGCTAGCATATGCCTTCACCTTTATTTTTATGCATTTGTATTGAGAAAATCGTTCCCAACCTCTGGGGGAGGCTAGCACATGTCTTCACCTTTAATTATTTGTGTTTGTATTGAGAAAATCATGCCCAACCTGTGGGGGAGGCTGGCATATGTCTCCACCTTTATTTCTTTGTGTTTTTATTGACAAAATCATTCTCGTCCTATGGGGGAGGCTAGTATATGTCTTCACCTTTATTTCTCTGCATTTTTATTGAGTAAATCATGCCCATCCTATGGAGGAGGCTTGAATGTGTCTTCACACATATTTATCTATGTTTTTATTGAGTAAATCATGCCCAGCCTATGGGGGAGGGTAGTATGAGTATTTACCTTTATATCCCCGTGTTTTTCTCCCTCTTTGCCCAACACTCGAACCGATTCATCTGTGTGTCTTATTGGGTAATTTCTATTCATCCCTTCCTCCTTTGTTGAAATGAACTTGCCCAACTTTCAAACCGTTACCTATGCATGTCTTAATGGGTATTCATTCATCCCTTCATCCTCCGTGGGACACACATTTTCCCAACAATTTCAGACCGATACCTCTGCATATCCTTTTTTTTATCTTTGCAAGGGTGGGAGTCCTCCAGCTCGACACAGTTCTAGTTAATTAATAAAAAGGTCGAATTGTACATGAATTATGGTTATGGAGTAAATTTCAATTTTACATTTTACATTCAGAGTTCTTTAATGTTATAAGCTCTTTTTATGCTAAATTCATTGATGCTATATTTAGAGTCTTTAATTCTATATGCTCTCCCTTATGCTATATTCATTGATGCTATATTGAAAGTCTTTAATTCTATAAGCTTTTAATTTAATGTTATATTCCTTGATGTTATATTCAAAGTCCTTAAATATTATATCCTCTTATTTCAATGGTATTGTAAATTGTTGTCTCGATGTGCCTTAAGAATAATGTGGATGGATAAAATATTTAGTCATAAGTTTATTTGCACCGTGATATATATAGCTAGGTGTGGATAGTCATGTGTGTAGTTTAGTCTTCCGCCATTAATTGAGTTGACTCATAATTGTTGAAAGGAGGATATGTCCTTGCGCACTGAGTTAAATGGATGATACTATTGCACCTAAACTTAATATGATGTATGTTGAATTTATGGTTTATATTTCCTTGTGCAACACATATTGATGATGAGATTAATTATAAGTTATATTTCTCACGCGTGTAAATTATAGTGTAAGTAAATGATTTTTTGGACCTTAGACTTTTGCGCAAATGGAATGTAATGAAATGATTTTTCCCCTGGAAATACAAACCAGGAAAACCATCATATTCTATATTCATTCATAGTGATACATTGTTTACAATACAATATACATATAGGAGCCAATGACATCCAAAACCCTAACCCAATGACTTGGATTAGTCAATAACCCTAATTCTTTAACTTGAAATAGAAAACCATCAGCAAAAAATCATGTGCCGAAAAACCACCTAAATATGTGACATGTTTCCCAAAGAATATAACACATACCCAACAGTCTCCCACTTGTTGTTTTCTTTTCATACAGGGGGTTACAGGGTTACATAGTCAACAATCCAGGGCAACAATGCCCATGGATCCTCTACACTAGGAGAACTTCTCAGTTCTCACAGATTTTGTTAATGAATCTGCAACATTCTTCAAAGTTTCCACCTGCATCAATGATACTTTCTTTTCTTAAATCATGTCTCTCACAAAGTGATATGAATATCAATATGCGTTGTCTTTGAATGATAAGCCGAGTACTTCTCTAGGAAAATTGCACTCTGACTATCACACTCTATCCTTACATCTTTTTGTACCAACCCAATGCCTGAACACAATATTTGTAACCATAATTCTTCCTTACTTGCATGAGTGGATGCCATGTATTCAACTTTTGTAGTTGAAAGTGCCACCACAACCTGTCTTTTGCTCATCTGATTTATTTCTCCTCCAAACAAGTTAAACAGATACCCAATTGTAGATCCCCTATGATCCATACCTCTAGCCCATTCTGCATTCACAAAGCCATGTATATCTCAGTCTTCCTTCCTAGCACAATCCATAGCTAGCAGTGCCACACAAACACCTGAAAACCCTATGTTTGTAGATGGAACATGAAGAGGTGGACCATAAAAAACAAGTCGATCAGGAAAACATTAGGTTAAATAACTGAAGTACAATATCTCCTAAAAGTGATGAAGAAATGAGACATGCATGTTTCTAGAGCAATGAAAGTAGTTCAAACTATCTCAAATGACAAAAAATAGAATTGAATGTTACTACAAGTTTTATGTTTTGTAATATTTCTGTGTGAAAATTAGGGATTTTGTTAATGTTCTTGACATATTGTCCCATCTGCATGAGGACATGCTACCAATGAGTGTAAAAATTACATATTGGTCACATTTTTATTATTGTGGAGCTTTTTGTTATCCAATTTTGTATGACGATGGGTCATTAATTCCAATAACAAAAGTTGTAGCAAAGGTTTCTTTGAAAATTTTGCCAAATTTTGTAAGACTAATAACATATGCAAAAACTTATGCTAAAAGGTGTTCTCCTAATATTGTAACACCCTTATATGTGTGTGTATGTGTGTTATATATGTTACAAACATGGAAGCTTGACCATTTCCTACAACACAATTACAACAATACAAAGATATTAACGTAAATTGACTTCATTCCCTTGACCTTGGAGAGTTTAAGATTTTACTCCCTCTTTTCACTGCTATAAAGATAATATGTTGAGTCCTCTTAGATAATATATGGAGGATCGACGAATAAATGTAATTTGGGATGAAATCTCCCCAAACCGATTTTAATTGAAAGCACGGTTGAAAAATCACGTGGTAAGTAGCTTTACCCACAAGAAACACACCACATGAAAACAAGATGAAAATTTCACCCCAATTCAACAATGTGGCACTTTCTTATTTATCATCGTTGGATAGAGGTTTGGAGATCCATTCAACACATGATATCTATTTACAATAGTTTGATGCTATTAGGAGCATGATACACATAGAAATCGTACAATGTAAACATATATTGAAGGTATAGATAACTTCTAAACACTCATAGTTCATTTTCAATAATCATTAATCATCCTCTTAGACTCACATGAGGGATGATGAATAGTGTTCCATCCAAAGATCAAAGGATAAAAAGACATTAAGAAAACTGGTCAATCTAAACAGAAAAATATGATTCAATCTTAACTAAGCCTGGACATTTACATCATACACTTGACCATTTTGGCCCCTATGATATAACTACTAGTAGGCACAACTACTAGTTACATTGAGATTATTTGGTCTGTCATCAATATTGGTATGGATACGTGTTCAATTTGGCTCTTTTTCAATGGAAATTAGATAGGTGGGGTTTTATTTCTACCTTCATTGGCATATGGAACACTGAAAAAGTATTTTCATCAAGGATTGATGTGGGATTAAAGTACAAGGGAATGGTTATCTTGGTGGGAAATTATTCTCACAGCCTTCAAGTTGTTGGTCGTTTTTCCTTTGTGACATTGTGTTAGATTATTGTAGATGAGTGTTCATTCATATTACATTGGGATTCTTCTATACTTATTTGGAAGAATTGAATATGGATTTATAGGAACCTTATCCATGGATTACCAAGAAAATTAACTTTGGTGATAAGGTTAGGCCAAGTTTATCAATATTTGATCGCCTCAATTGGAAATAGAATGTTCATGATCATGAACTAGGATGTAGTTGGAGGTCTCAAAGTATCTGGAAGTCACATCTTTTAACACTCAAGTTCTTAGGTGGCTAGTCCTTCATTATATCCTAGAAATTATAAATTGTCTTCATTGAGCTAGATTTATGGAGGTTTTTGTATAATTTATAACCATTAAGCATGTGATGTAGTAGAACAAGCTTGATGAGATGTTTAAAAACTAGATTACATTTTGATATAGTCTTCTCATTGTTGCTCCAATTCATTGGAAAAGGGTTTGTTTGGGGGAAAATGATGGTTTTCCAGGATGGTAGGAGTATGAAGAATGCATTTGGATTAGTTTCCATTTCCTTATTATAGGTTAGACATTGTCACATAGATATATTTACAACAGATAAATAATCCATTCAACCCAACATAAGTTGCTACTTTCATATTATATTTGGCTATCCAATTTTTAACCAAGAGGACTTTTTTTTCAAAAAGATAGAGATAGTATTCTAGTGGGAACCAAGAAAAATATGTTGGCTCTCCTTCCTTATAGAAGAAAGGGAATTTTCAAGATTACAGCTGAATAGATAGCATGGCACTTCCACATATATCACTGGCCCAAGAGAACGTGTAACGACCCTGCTTAAATAGAGGTATATGATTATTAATTATAATTAATTTAATAATCTAA
>ML846149.1:15268-30488 GCA_009831015.1 Picea engelmannii
TTCTTTGTATTTAGTTTCTTTGCTCAAACATTTTCTGCTACAAATAGCGATACTTGGTATGACTTAGTGATGATGAAGTCCAAATTCTCAAAGAATTCATTAAATCTATGTTAAATAATATAAAATAAAGCAAAATTCTCCTGTATCTATTCTTCTTTATGTTTTTTTTTTACCAGAGTGATAAGTAGCAAAAGAATGCCTCGGTGAAGGAGACTTTGAATAGCCTAGTCTTTATGGAAAAAGAACAAAGCAAAATAAATCACAGATATTTTATTTTATGTTTTGACCTTAATAAATTCAATCGAGGAAAAGTTCAGTAAAATTTCAACAAGATGTTAATATCTACCTGAAGAAATTAAAGTTGGCAAGAGGGAAAAGTTCAATAAATTTTCAACAAAATGTCAATACTCTGCCCAAAAGAAATTAAATTATGCATATTATCAAGCAATATCGACGGATAAAACACAAATTCAATATCAAAGAAAGTAAAGCTTGCACATTCAGACGTCAAACTAAGAAAAACGGAAAAAAAAAAAAAAAAAAATTGTGCACCTTCGATGTCTGGCTGGTGTGTTTTCCCCCAAGATTTCCAACTGAAGCACATTTCTTGTAAATATTCAGCAATAAACAACTCTCTTTCGAAGAATGGATGCCTTCCAATTCATGTGTAACTTTTCTTTTGAAGATAGTGTACAGGACTCGATGCTGTACCGATTTCGTGTAGGAAGGGTCAATTAGAATATCGTTTCTACTACAATTTTACAGACATAAAATGAACAAAACTGACGAGAAGTTCTTTTATTTTGTCCCTGGAATAAAATTAGATACCTGCTTTGATATCTGTAGAGTACAATACGCTAATATATTTGTACAAAGGAAATTCAACCAAATAAACAACATTTTATCTTTCGTGTCGTGCATCGCCATGGATCACGGAGTCGAATACAGACTATAGTTTGGCATTGATGATTGAATGGGTTAGAAGAGAATGACTGACCCCAGGACTGACTGATACTTGAGTGGGTTTTGGGAAAACAATATCATTCAGATCTCTTGACACGGTTTGGGAAGCTTCTTGCACGGGATAATAAGCGAGACAGGGGTGTACTACCATTTACCAGTACGTGGACCAGAAGGTACATCTGGTCGGTTGACAACCGAGTTTTACAGACACAACTAAAACTAGTCTGGGTAGACACATTTACCAGTACGTCTCCTAGTCTGGGTGTCTCTTGGGTTGTTCATCAGGGTCACAGGTCGATAAGGACGGAGTGTATAAGTAAATTTCTATTACAACGATTTTAGAATCTCTAATTGGCCAAATTCATGGACTGGAACTTACCCGACGCATGCCTGCTTCGAGATGATCTTTCCAGGAAGTGGCAAGATATGGTGCGACCTGCAACGAGGCCATCAAAGATAATCCGCACGCTCCTTAGGGATAATGCCCGGACTGCTCCGTTTCTCTGCATCCAATAGTGTCTACAAACCTTCCCGGTCGACAACCGCCCTTGCCAGTACCCTCAGCACAACTTCTCTATAAGACAAACCCAGAAAACCGCCAAACCCTACGCCTTCAATGGCTCTACGGAATGGACAGATACCGCAGAAAAATATACACACAAGAGCCTAACTGTTAAACGTCCATTTGGTTAAGGGCAGGGTTTAAATCTTTAAAAATGGCTTTGTGTATGAGGAGGCTTTCTCTCACTCTTTGTAGAAGAAGTAAGGCACTTCCAGATGGTCGTCGGGCTCTCTACTCTTCTTCTTTATCGATTTATCAGGGCTTCATCCACACTGATGAATTTCGTTTGGACAGTCCAACGGCTCATAAGGACATGAATGGAACTGTTGAACGTGAACTGCTAATTTCGCCATTAGATTCTCGGAGAAGGGGAGAGGACAATCCTCTGAGTGTGCAAGCCATTGCATTTCCATTCCCCTTCAAAACATAATTAAAATTAAGCAACGCCACCGCCATGCACAAAGCCATGACCAGCACCAGCACACACGAGGCCAAAGAGAAGTCTAGAAGGAGGTGAGCACCTGGAGGAGGGGGCACGTGGGCCTCATGCGAGGACCCACGATGCCGATTCACGAGTAACTTTATTATTATTATTTTATTCTTCTTGTTGTTTTGTTGTTTATTTTTCTTATTATTATTTTAATTGTAATAAATTAATTGTTTTAACTTTTAATTGTTTTAATTTTTACTTATTTTAATTATAATTATTTTTAAAAAAAGGGGTTTTAAAAAAAAATTATTTTATTTAAATATTAAATTAAATTAAGTTAAATTAATTAAATTAAATTAAGTTAAATTAATTAAATTAAGTTAAGTTAAAATTAATTAAATAAAAAAAATAATTTATTAAATTAAATTAAATTAATTGGGTATTTTGACTTTTTTTTTTATATAAGTAAAACAAAAGAAAAATTTATGGAGTCCATGAGGGTCGAACCCCGGACCTCCCCACCGGTCAAGTCTTTACAAAGTCCGCCTTGCCAACGCACCACACAATGTGACTTTTACAAATAATTTCACATATAAATACTTTAATTGTCATACCCAAGACCACCCACCAAGCGAAGCGCCTTAAGAAGCACACTAATGCCGAAAGGTACATAGCGCTGGTGAATGCCAAAACATGGCTAGAAGTTGGGGGTAATTGTTTAGATGTCGCGGTTTAATCCTATTTAATCATTAAACGTGGTAATTATATAACCTTACAACAATTTTTTTTTATGTGATTAGGTAAATGTTAAAAAGTAAACATGTTAACGGATGCTGTGATAAATGCAAGAAATTTATGAACGATAAATGTGACCCATTGATTTTGGAGGATGACTAAGAATATGCCAGCATCTTCAATGCATAGCCATCATATAAGGGTTTAAGGTTAAGTAAGATTTAAAAGATCATTGATTGTGCCCATTGTCAATAGGTGTACGCCTCTCGGTGTAAATTAATAAACATAAGGTTGGAAGTCACTTTAATCAAGTTGTATGCGAAAAGTTAAAAAGGCTTAGACTAGGACAAGCGAGAAGGAGGTGGCATATGCACTAGGAGCATAAGCATAGGAAGTGGCGAGTGAGGCGCAAGGCTAACGTAGCTACAGGGAAAAGAAACCAATAGTTCTTTTGTAGGGGCAAAGAAATCAAGCTTAGACGCTTAATCCTAACCCTAACCTAGCCAATCCCCTAATGGAGTAATGCATGTTTACAGACAAGTAAAGAAAAATTACGCCTAACCCTGTTTCTAAGTTTAAGTAGCACCAATTTGAAACATCCTGGAACTCACCCCGACAACTTTGGTGGATGCAGGTCAAAGCATACAGGATGGTCAAGACTCGAGGAAGTCGAGGTAGGGGAGCGTCGTCGCAAGCACCACCAACACCGCCAGTGCCACCACCACCATCGCCCGAACTAGCCCTCATACTGCACTCGTTGGAAGCCATCAACAAGACTTTAAATGGGCGACAACCGGCAGGGACTGAAGTGGAACCCCCACCGTATAGAATGGGTAATCCAGAAGCGTCAAGGGATTCAGGGGGAGGAACTCCACCTGAAGACATCACTCAGGAATTGCAGAAGATCAAACTTCCAGAGTTTGTTGGGGGTCACGCCAGTGAACGCGTGGAAGCATGGTTGGAAGGCATGGCAAGGTGTTTTTCCTTAAGGGACTATGCGTCCAAATCAAAGGAAAAGATCACCATTTTTTAGTTAAGAGACAGTGCCTTGAACTGGTGGGGCAACCTGGAAAGACAACTGCACCTTACCCCAGACATAGTATCTTGGGAACTTTTCGAGGAAAGGTTCCGGAGGAAATATCTACCAGCGTACTACGAGGAACAACATGTAGGGGAATTTCATGCCTTACTACAGGGAAACAAAACTGTAGAATAATATGAGATCAGGTTTATGGAACTGGTCAAATATGTGTTGTATATGGATAACGACCAACAATAGGCAGAGCACTTAATCTATGGATTGAACCCTAATATAAGAGCTATGGTGCATATGTGGAAACCGTCTTCAGTAGCAGAAGTGGTGGAAAATGCGCGTTATGCGGAAGAACACTTGAACTTGACCGGGGGTACAAGATCAACATTTCTGCATCGCCCAGGGTTCGTAGGAAAGGCCCCGAGGACATTTAATAGAGGAGGGGGCTCAAGGCCACCACCATATGGTAATAGATTCGCGCCAAGGACAGTAGCTGCAGGGATTTCAATGGTAGCGAGTGCAACGTCTCGTTCATCGCCAACGGTGCAGACAGGTCCACGACCATCTCAGGGAACAACTAGTAGGGGAAGGGGTTCCAAGGGAAGGAACTCATTTCAGAGATAGTCACATAACAGTGCACAGGTTCAATCTTGTGTTACCTGTTGGAGGTGCAAAGGATCCCATTACCAGCACGACTGCCCAAAGTTACAATCAGGGTTCGTACATAGAGAAGGAAAGGCATTGATGGGGAGAGCAAGTAGCAACCACCAAATTATGAAGCGGTTAATAACCGCCAGGCCGAACATCAATCCATGGTGGTGGAGTCATCAGGTACGCTAAATCATATCAATGT
The DNA here is from genome assembly GCA_009831015.1 of Picea engelmannii. Lineage (NCBI taxonomy): Eukaryota > Viridiplantae > Streptophyta > Pinopsida > Pinales > Pinaceae > Picea > Picea engelmannii. Next base: position 19,845 of record ML846149.1, read on the forward strand.
TAATATTTTGTTTGGTTCAGGTGAGACAGATAGTTTCATTTCACCATCTGCATTAGAAAAGAGTGGGTTGGCAGCCTACGAGCAGGATGACTTTAAACAAGTCGATATGGCTTCAGGGGAAAAACAAGTGGTAGGACCTAGTGTTGATAATTGTATAGTATACCTGGGAGTGTGTACTACCAGGTTGAAGGTATACGTCACTGCTCTTGGGGCATATGACCTAATCATTGGAATGGATTGGTTAGCAACTCATCAAGCTTTGGTAGATTGTTTCGCAAAGAGGGTGCTTTGTGTCGATGATGAAGGAAGACCAGTAGAGATCCAGGGTGTACAGAGAAAAGTTTCATTATGCTTTATATCAACTATGAAGGTTAAGCGATGCTTGAGACAAGGGTGTCGACTTTATGTAGTGGAAGCAGTGAATGAAAGAAAGGGACCCTCATTGGATCAATACCCGGTATTGTCAGAATTTCATGACATTTTTTTGAATGAGTTACCAGGGTTACCTCTTGAGAGAGAGCTTGATTTTACCATTGAGCTAAAGCCTGGTGCAGAACCAATCTCCAAGACTCTGTATCGGATGACAGCATGAAAACTTTGTGAGTTGCAAATGCAGTTGAAAGAGTTACTAGACTTAGGGCTAATAAGGACCAGTGTCTCACCTTGGGGCGCACCGGTAATTTTTTTAAAGAAGAAGGATGGATCCTGACGACTGTGTATAGACGACAGGGACTTGAACCGTGATACAGTGAAAAATAGGTACCCGATGCCACGAATAGACGACCTCTTCGATCAGATGAAAGGAGCAGTGGTATTCTCAAAGATCGATTTGGGATCAGGGTATCATCAGTTAAGGATTAAGGAAGGTGATATCCCAAAAACTGCCTTTCGAACTCGGTTTGGACATTACGAGTTTGTTGTCGTACCTTTTGGATTGACCAATGCACCAGCAGTATTCATGAGCCTTTGTACAAGTCTTTTTAGATGACATCCTCATCTATTCCAAGAATGAAAGAGAACATGAGGAACACTTGCAAATAGTGTCGTCCTGCCTTAGAGAGAACAAATTGTATGGGGAGATGTCTAAGTGTTCCTTCTTCCAGAAAGAGATCCACTATTTAGGTCATATCATTTTCGGTGAAGGAATCTCTGTGGACCCAGAAAAGGTAAAGGCCATTATGGAGTGGCCAGTGCCGAAAAATGCCCATGAGGTGAGAAGATTCATGGGGATAACGGGTTATTACCAGATATTTGTAGAAGGATTCTCAAAAATAGCTAAACCCATCACCACCTTGCAACGCAAGGGGGTCAGGTATGAATGGACAGAAGAGTGTGATAGTGCATTCATTGAGCTTAAGAGGTTACTAACTAATGTGCCAATTCTACGAGTGTCGGATATGGAAAAGGACTTCACGGTCTCCACGGATGCCTCGAAGCAAGGGTTGGGGGCCGTGCTAATGCAGGATGGAGGAGTGATAGCCTATGCATCAAGGAAGCTGAAGAAGCATGAAGAGTTATACGCAACTCATTATTTAGAGTTAGCAGTTGTAATGCTAGCTATGAAACTGTGGAGGCACTATCTTGTTGGGTGAAACTTTGAGCTCAAAACCGACCATCAAAGTTTAAAACATCTCTTCACTCAAAGAGATCTGAATGCTAGGAAAAGTCAATGGAGTGAGTTTGTGAGTGAGTATGATGCAGGAGCATCGCCAACAACATCAAGCGAGCCAGCGCGGAAGTGGAGGACAGTTGGACAAGCCAACACTAATTTTGAAAACACTTTGGGATTTTTGTGCAAAGTCTTTAATGAAGCCATTTATGAAAGTGCACATTGTATATTGTAATGGACCTTGAGTGGATAGCTCTTGTCCTTTGGTAGATGAAGCATTTATGATAGTTTAATGTAAAGTAGATAGAATATTCAATTCTAGATTTGATAGCTTAGAATCCAAGAGGGAAAACGAATATGGACACCCTCATTGTATCATTGTAATATATCGAGAGCAGGAGCAAGAAGAGAAGAGCAAGCAGAGAACTGTGTAAAGAACATCCATGTACAGATATTGAATTAATAGAAGAAATATTTGATTCAAATCTATGGTTATGTGTCTATTCTCTGTATATTGAGGTTATGCTCATGAATATTTTCTTCCTGTCATAAATTTGATTTTATATGTTGTGTATGTGATTTCATGGTTGAATTGAAGTCTGAAAGGAAGATAGAATGAGTTTCAATTGTTTCTCTGATTGAGACAGAAGATTCCTGCAAGGAGTGCATTCGAATTGTCTGCAAGGAGTGCGTTGATAGAAGGGTTCAATTAGAGTTAGCTTTTGTTTTCATTCGTCTTGAGAGTGAAGATAGGAACAGTGTCGTGCCAGGAGTGCGCAGGCCAAGCAAACTCTCAGAGTTGTGATTCTGAGCAAAATATTGAAGGACTGCTGCTGCAGGAGTGCGCAGGGTCAAAAGACTTCAACACTTAGATAAGGTTGAAGATTTTCCGCAAGGAGTGCCTGCAAATTTCTTCTAAGGATTTGAGGATTTCAAAGGGAAGCTCAGCAGGAGTAGGCCTTCGAACTTATCGAAGGATCAATGCAGGGAAGCTGCTGTTGAACATTCGAGGGAAGCGTCGCAGGTTGGCGAGCAGACACGAGTCTCGTGGAGGGACACTTCTTCCTTTTCGTGGACTTTCACAAGGAAAAACGGACAGACGAAATCATCCGAGGAGATTTCGTGAAGTATCGTGGGCCGTTGGATCTTGCGGAGGAGAAAGGAGGATACGGCGGGAGAATTTAAGGATTCTAAGCTCAAGAGGGCATAGCATTGATACAAGTCGGCCAGGGCCATTGTATTATTCGTGAGATCACCTATCGGGATCTCATGATAAAAGTGTCGAAGATTTGGCAACAGAACTCGTGAAGGCGCGAGGTGCAATATCCCGACAGTGACATAAGCGTGTGGGACTGCAAGAGTGAGTGGAAGACATGTGGCGGAGATCGGGAGCTCTCATGAACTCAGGGTTCGCAAGGTGAGGACCCAAGCCTTGGGTACTCCAAGTCACGAAGAAGCGAGGGCGCGTAGTAGCGAAAGTACGATAAGGTCGTATCGATGTTTTGTCGTATCGAGTATCGGAAGTTGTAAATCCGAGGGCTTGAAATCGCGAGAAGCAAAGTTGCAAGTAGCGAGGTTACGATAGAGCCAAAGTTCCGATAGACAAAGAGAAAGTCAGCGTTGACTGGGGCATCAGGTCTCGGGGATCTGAGGGTGTAGCGCTTGATTGTTGGACTCGCGAAGTTGCGAGTGTCGATCCTCCAAAAGGTAGAAGCGAGGATCATGACGAAGAAAACCTGTGGGGTGCAGATTTCCCGATAGGGAAATAGAAGAACCATTGAGTTCTTCAGCTGTGAGGAAAAGAAGGTCCTGAGGAGAGCGGTCGTGCTCCGAGGAGTGCGGTTGCCGTCAGAGTGGTATCAGAGCGGGAAGCTCTTTTCTTTCTGTAGCAAAGAAGAGGATTCATCATGCCACCCAGAAGAGAGAGATAGTCCCCTGACCCAGAAGATAGGGAGGTGAGAAGAAGAGCCAGGCCGGTAAGAAATCCAGAAATGGAGAGACAGATGAGAGATCTCAGAGAAAGATTCAAGGGATGGAGACAATGTAGAGATGCACAACTAGTGCAGGGGATCTGAGTGACTCCGAAGGTGAAGTTGAAGTTGAACAACAAGGAGAAGTTGCAGTCGAAGATGCCGCAAATGAACGACTGATTAAAGCTATCGCCAGGATAGGTGTGAAGGTGAAGATGGACATTCCACTCTACAAGGGAAATCTGGATGCAGAGGAGCTATTGGATTGGATTAGAGCTCTTGACACCTATTTCGATTATGAGGATATCGAAGAGGATAAGAAGGTCAGACATGTTGTCACACCTTTGAAAGGGCATGCACCACTATGGTGGGATGAGCTACAAGCTGACAGACGCTGCAAAGGAAAGAAAAAGATTAAAAGATGGGATCGAATGATTGCGAAGATGAAGGCAAAGTTCATTCCAAGAGATTACCAAATTACACTATTCAGGAGGATGCAGAACCTGAGACAGAAGTTGATGACAGTGAAAGAATACACTGAGGAATTCTATCGACTGAACATCAAAGTAGGTCATCGGGAGAGCGATGATGAAAAGGTTGCTAGATATTTGAATGGTCTGAGATATGACATTCAGGATGAATTAAGCATCGTTACCATCCGGACGGTGGAGGATGCTTATCAGATGGTTCTGAAAGCTGAAGAAAAGATGAGCTGTAAGCAAGGTCAGTGAGGGCGAGGCAGAAGTCAACCCAGAGGCAAGGCAGTTGACCAGGAGAAGTACCAGAAGCCAAAGGAGGAATGGAAGAAACCTCAGGGTAAGATTGAGAGAGGTGGAACCTCACAGTGAGGACAACCACATGTTGAACAAAGAGGACAACATAATGAGCAGAAGGGAGATTATGCTAACACCAATACTTTTCCTCGTACCAGAGGTAGGGGAAGTGGCCGAGGTGGAGTAATCACATGATTCACATGTCGAAAGAATGGGCACAAATCATTCGAGTGTCCAGAAAACAAGAAGGATAGTGGAGAAGCTCACATCACTGAAGCGCAGAGGTGTGATGTTGAGAATGAAGACACAGAAAGTGGAAGGTCATTGATGATGCGTAAGGTTCTCTTAACACCCGAGAAGGAGGCGGAGGACACGGCTCAAAGAAACAGACTTTTCAGAACTGCTTGCAAGACCAAAGATAGTAAATGCAAGGTTATCATGGATAGCGGTAGCACAGATAATCTTGTTTCAACCGATATGGTGGAGAAACTAGAATTGGAGACAATTGATCACCCGAGTCCATACAAATTCTCATGGCTACAGAAGGGACATCAGGCAAGTGTCACTAAACAATGCTTAGTTTACATCAAGATAGGAGGATATAATGATAAAATACTTTATGATGTTATTCCTATGGATGTATGTCATTTATTGCTGGGTAGACCATGGCAATATGACCGAAATGTGGTTCATGATGGGAGAATGAACACATATACCCTGGAGAAGGATGGGACGACACACAGGTTGCTTCCGATAAAGGATAAGGAGGTGAAACTGGAAGTAAGAAACACAATACTTCTCATGAGTGGGAAGGAACTTCTTACAGAGATGGGGAAGAAGGAAGATCCACAGTTCTTTGTGGTCAGAAAACCGAGGATTATTCTGACTAGCACAAGAGTGGATGACTTACCAGATGAGATTCAGGAACTACTGGAAGAGTTCACTGACATCATCGTGGACGAATTACCTCATTCATTGCCACCGATGAGGAGTGTGAGTCATCATATTGATCTCATACCAGGAGCTAGTTTGTCGAACAAAGCTGTGTACATATTGACACCGCAAGAAAATGAGGAGGTCAAGAATCAGGTACAGGATTTGTTGGACAAAGGATTGGTCAGGGAAAGCTTGAGTCTGTGTGCCGTTCCAACGGTACTAAGTTCGAAGAAGGATGGAGGTTGGAGAATGTGCACCGATTCAAGAGAGATCAAAAAAATTACCATCAGGTACAGGTTTCCACTGCCGAGAATGGATGATCTGATGGATTGCCTGAGTGGGGAAAATTATTTTTCAAAGATTGATCTGAAGAGAGGATATCACCAGATTCGCATGAGGGAAGGTGATGAATGGAAGACAACATTCAAGACAAACGAAGGTTTGTATGAATGGCTAGTCATGCCATTTGGCTTGACAAATGCGCCAAGTACTTTTATGAGATTGATGAATGAAGTCCTGAGGGAATTCATCGGGAAATTTGTCGTCGTATATCTGGATGATATATTGATCTTTAGTAAGAAAAAGGCTGAACATTTAAAACATTTGGCCATTGTGATGAGAAAACTACAGCAGGAGAAGCTATTGATTAACATGTAGAAATATTCATTCATGAAGACAGAGCTCATTTATTTGGGTTTTGCTATTTCGGCGAATGAGTTAAAGATGGATCCGAGTAAGGTGGAAGTAATTGAGAATTGGCCATCACCGAGAAATGTTTTCGAGGTGAGAAGTTTCCATGGTTTGGCTAGTTTCTACCGAAATTTCATCAGGAATTTCAGTGGAATTAGCGCAGCGATGATGGACACAATGAAGAAGTGACATAAGTCTTTTCATTGGACAACAGAGGCTAAGAAGAGCTTCAATATGTTGAAGCGGAAGATAACGGAACAACCAGTGTTGGTGTTACCGGATTTCATGAAGACATTTTAGGTGAAATGTGATACAAGCAGATATGCCATAGGAGCGGTCTTGAGCCAGGAGGACAGACCGGTTGCATATTTCAGTGAGAAGCTGGATGAAGCGAAACTGAAGTACTCCACGTATGAAAAGGAATTTTATGCTATCATACAGGCATTGAAGAAGTGGAGGCATTACTTGATCCCAAAAGAATTTGTATTGTACAGTGATAATCATGCATTACAGTTTGTGATTCAACAGGAGAAGTTGAATCAGAAACATGCAAAATGGGTAGAGTATATGCAGAATTTCATGTTTGTGATTAAGCATATTGCAGGTACTGCTAACAAAATGGATGATGCTTTGAGCAGGAAGTGTTTGTTGCTGCAGGAGTTCTGAATCAAAACATTGGGTTTTGAAAATCTCAGGGACATGTATGCAGGAGATGCAGATTTTGGAGAAGCGTATGAAGCAGCTGAGAATCCAGTTCTCAGAGACAGAAGCCCATGGATAGATTATATGATCTAGGAGGGATTGTTGTTCAAAGGAAATAAACTGTGTATTTCGAAATGCTCCATGAGGGAGAACCTGTTGAAGGAAAAACACAGTGGTGGATTGGCAGGACATTTTTGCCACGACAAGACATTCGCAAAGCTGAGTGAATCATATTTTTGGCCAGGCATGCGAGCAGATGTAAAGAGGTTTGTTGACAGATGCAGAATTTTTCAGCATTCAAAGGGCAGAAAGTAGAATGCAGGTTTTTATCAGCCATTGCCCATACCAGAGAGACCATGGGAGGTGATCAGCATGGATTTTGTATTGGGGTTTCTGAGGATGCAAAGAGGTGTTGATTCCATCTTTGTGGTCATGGACAGGTTTTCAAAGATGGCACATTTTATTTCATGCCATAAGACCAGTGATGCGACGCATATCGCAAATTTGTTTTTCAAAGAGGTCATTCGACTTCATGGATTACCGAGAAGCATAGTATCGAACAGAGATACGAAATTCATAGGGCATTTTTGGAGAACCTTATGGACGAAAATAGGAACTAACTTGGCATTTAGTTCTTCTTATCATTCGTAGACAGACAGACAAACGGAAGTGGTCAACAAAAGTTTGGGAGACTTGCTGAGAAGCTTGGTGACAGAGCACCATAGCAGCTGGGATAGCATATTACCACAGGCAGAGTTCGCATATAACGATTTAGTGAATCAGAGTATAGGAAAGAGTCCATTTTAGGTTTCATATGGGATGCAGCCGAGAGGAGTTTCTGAACTGAGGGATTTAGAACAGACCGCAACTAGCAGTGCTAGTGTAGAAGAATTCGCTGAGGCAATGAAAGAACTTCACAGCAAGGTGTTGCAACGATTGATAGACTCAAATCAGGAGTATAAGCGCAGAGCAGATCATCATAGGAGACAACTTTAGTTTGAAGTTGGTGATCTAGTTCTGGCACATTTGAGGAAGGAAAGGTTCCCAAGGGGAACATACAATAAGATGAAGATGAATAAAATCGGGCCATGCAAGGTCTTGAAGAAATTCGAAGAGAATGCTTATGATATTGAGTTGTCAGATGGCATCGGTATATCTCCGATATTCAATATCGCAGATTTATACCCATACAGGGCTGGAGAAGCAGAGACTGCAACTGAGAAACCAATGATCCAGTGGACGAAGAAGATGTCGATTGCAGAAAATCTGCAAATGGATTGCATACTGGACAAGAGAGTGGGAAAGAAGACCAGGAGGAAGAATACTATGAGTATCTGGTCAAGTGGAAGAATCACCCAGTCGAAGATGTCAGCTGGAAAAACGAAGAAGTGGTATAGAAGCATGGACAAACCGTGCAAGATCTCATGGACAGGATCCCATGAAAATTTTCAAGTGAGGGAGTATGATGCAGGAGCATCGCCAGCAACATCAAGCGAGCTAGCGCGGAATCGGAGGACAACTGGACAAGCCAACACTAATTTTGAAAACACTTTGGGATTGTTGTGCAAAGTCTTTAATGAAGCCATTTATGAAAGCGCACTTTGTAAATTGTAATGGACCTTGAGCGGATAGCTCTCGTCCTTTGGTGGATGAGGCATTTAAGATAGTTTAATGTAAAGTAGATAGAATATTTAATTATAGATTTGATATCTTTAGATTCCAAGAGGGAAAACGAATATAGACACCCTCACTGTATCATTGTAATATATCGAGAGCAGGAGAAAGAAGAGAAGAGCAAGCAGAGAACTGTGTAAAGAAAATCCATGTACATATATTGAATTAATAGAAGAAAGCTTTGATTCAAATTTATGATTATGTGTCTATTCTCTGTGTATTGAGGTTATGCTCATGAATATTTGCTTCCTGTCATACATTTTATTTTATATGTTGTGTATGTGATTTCATGGTTGAATTGAAGTCTGAAAGGAGGATAGAATGAGTTTCAATTGTTTCTCTGATTGAGCCAGAAGATTCCTGCAAGGAGTGCAGTCAAATTGTCCGCAAGGAGTGCATTGATAGAAGGGTTCAATTAGATTTAGTTTTTTTTTTCATTCGTATCGAGAGTGCAGATAGGCACAGTGCCGTGCAAGGAGTGCACAGGCCAAGCGAAGTCTCAAGGTTGTGATTCTGAGCAAAATATTGAAGGACTACTGCCGCAGGAGTGCGCAGGGTCAAAAGACTTCAACACTTAGATAAGGTTGAAGATTTTCCACAAGGAGTGCGTGCAAAGTTCTTCTAAGGATTTGAGGATTTCAAAGGGAAGCTCAAGAGGAGTAGGCCTTCGAACTTATCGAAGGATTAGTGCAGGGAAGCTACTGTTGAATGTTCGAGAGAAGCGTCGCAGGTTGGTGAGCAGACACGAGTCTCGTGGAGGGACACTTCTTCCTTTTCGTGGACTTTCACAAGGAAGAACGAACAGACGAAATCATCCAAGGAGATTTCATGAAGTACCGTGAGCCATTAGATCTTGCGGAGGAGCAAGGAGGATACGGCAGGAGCATTTAAGGATTCTAAGCTCAGGAGGGCAGAGCGTTGATACAGGTCAGCCAAGGCCGTTGTATTATTCGTGAGATCACCTATCGGGATCTCGTGATAAAAGTGTCGAAGATTTGGCAATGGAACTCGCGAAGGCACGAGGTGTGATATCCCGACAGTGACGTAAGCGTGTGGGACCGCAAGAGTAAGTGGAAGACAGGTGGCGGAGATCGGGAGATCTCATGAACTCGAGGTTCGCAAGGTGAGGACCCAAGCCTTGGGTACTCCAAGTCACAAAGAAGAGAGGGCAGGAAGTAGCAAAAGTGCGATAAGGTCATATCGATGTTTCAGCATATCGGGTATCGGAAGTTGTAAATCTGAGGGCTTGACATCGTGAGAAGCGAAGTTGTGAGTAGCCGGGTTCTGATAGAGCCAAAGTCCCGATAGACAAAGAGAAAGTCAGCGTTGACTGGGGCATCGGGTCTCGGGGATCCGAGGGCGTAGCGCTTGATTTTTGGACTCGCGAAGTTGCGAGTGTTGATCCTCCAAAAGGTAGAAGCGAGGATCATGACGAAGAAAACCTGTGGGGTGGAGGTTTCCCGATAGGGAAATAGAAGAACCATTGATTTCTTCGGTCGTGAGGGAAAGAAGGTCCTGAGGAGATCGGTTGTGCTCCGAGGAGTGCGGTTGCCATCAGAGTACGATTTTGGTATTTTGTACATCAAGGGAAAGGAAAATGTGGTCGCAGATGCCTTGAGTAGGAGACCACGTATCTTCTCCTTTGTAACCTTAAAGGTCAATCTGAGGGAACATGTGTTGACACAACTCCCAGGAGATAGTTGGTATTTAAAGGTTACTTCAAACCTCCAGAGAGGGAGGCAGTTAGTTCCAAAGTATGAAGGATATAGTCTGGAAATAGATGAACTATTAAGATATCGAGGAAGGATGTACATCCCTGAGAATGGGGACATTCGAAGCATCATACTGAAGGAATCCCATAGAGCACTTTATTGTGCGCATCCGGGTGTGAAGAAGATGTACGTAGATATGAGGAAGCTCTTCTTTTGGGTAGGCATGAAGCGTGATGTAGTCCATTTCGTCGCCAAATGCCTAGAGTGTCAACAAGTGAAATCCGACCACCATCACCCGGCAGGCCTCCTACAACCACATGACGTTCCTATGTCCAAATGGGAAGTCATCTCTATGGATTTTGTTGTGGGGTTGCCGCTCACATCCCATAGACCCAATTTCATTCTTGTGATAGTGGATAAGTTAACCAAGAGTGATCATTTCATTCCAGTTAGAGACACTTACGATGTCACTGATGTGGCACGTGTGTTTATAAGCGAGGTTATCCATTTTCATGGAATACCTAAGAAGATCATTTCAGATAGGGACTCCAGATTCACTTCTAGGTTTTGGACAAGTT
>ML846151.1:0-17883 GCA_009831015.1 Picea engelmannii
CAAGGCAGTTAACCCAGATTAAACAGTTGGGCCAAGATTTTATTCTTTCTAGGGGCTATCTGACCAGGATTAGATGGTCTGATCAGATGCATTCACTAATTCTAACCTAGGGGCTACCTGACCAGGATTAGATGGTCTGATCATATGCATTCACTAACCTAACAGCATTGAAAATTTAAAAGAACTTGGTCATGCTTGAAAGGTATGACCAAATTGTTATTATTGCATGGGGCCTTTGCTTCAATTCTTTTCTGCCCTCTTTTCTCTTTTCTTTCTCTCTTTCTTTTTTATTTTCTTTTTCACAAATTATTTGAAGAATGCAATATCATTTGTGAACCAAATCACCAGATGCAGATAATATCCAAGTCATAAGATGATTCCCATAAATTATGGGGTGATAACAGATAGCAGGGTCGAATTATTGAGGAGCTTCAGCTATCCAGCAGGGCGTGGCACCTTCCCGCTGGGGGGTTTAACATTCGTACGACTGAGATCCACTTGTATTCAGTATTCATTGTATATCCAACTTTTGGAGGCTTATTTTGTATTGTCAGAGAGATTTTTGTAGCAACTGATACTTCTATCTTGGAGCCATCTATTGAGCATTCCAGATCAGCATCTTCATTGTAGCAGGTTCCTCTATTTCATGAATAAAATCATATTTGAGATGTTTTGGCTTGTATATCATATTTCATATGGTTGAGGTATGTTCCATGGTTATATATTCTTGTTATTTGATGCAATACACATATACAACACATAAGTAAACCCTAAGGCTGAAATCAAGAGGCCATCCTGGAAGTAAACACATATAAACAAGTAGATCAACAAATTGTTTGACGGAATGCCACAACCAATAAAAGTTTAAAAAGACACCAAAACCATGATGATCCTTGCATAATGGCTTGGGATCATTACATATATTGACTTCCTCAATCATGATCGGTCTCAAAATCAAAACACTTTTCTCAGATATAATGAGAGAGGGGATTTGCTGAATGATTTTCCCAATTTCTACAGATTTCTCTGATTGTGGTTATGTGAGGATATTTTGGTAATACCTGACTATTTCTTGTTCTATATTTGAGTGAGTGGTTAATAGTTTTCCCTAGGAATCCTCTAGCTTCGATATTTGATTTATGTGTCAGTGATGAATCATGGACCTATGGAATAATTTGATGTTCCCCCCACCCCTCCTTGAGCCACTGGATCCTATATTTTTGATGCCATAAGATTTCTTCCTAAGCACATCTATCTTCCAGTTGTTGTTTGATCTTCACTTCAACTTCCTAAAGTTGTTCTTCGTATCCTTGGAGTAAGATTTCTTGTTGTATTTTCTTCATCTACTACTAAAGATCTCGTTGGACTTGAAAAATGTTCCCAAAAGTGTTCTTGTTCCAAAAATTCAAGTGTTTCTTGAATATTTTAAACTTTTGTTGAAATCTAAACATTAGTGATCCATGTGATATGGCTGCATTCTTCTACCAATGTTGGTGATTCACTTGAAACTCTGGGTGGGTTAGCCATAATTCTTCAAGGAGAAAAAGCCTCCTTCGGGGAGAGCTGGTGATATCGATCCATAACTAAACGGGCCAATGATCAAAGCCAGAAATGGCCAGGAAACTTGCTTTCATCGAGATTATATCCATCATTAGGGGCTCTGATATGAGGAAGCGATCTAGTCGACATGCTATATGTTAGGAACCTAAGTTCTTATTAGACCAGGTAAACTCCCCATTGATGTTTTCCATATATATTAGGCCTAAAGTTTTAATGGTTTCTTTAAATTCTTTATATTCACCTTCTAACCTGCAAATGCCTCCTCTTTTTCTCTAGTGAGAGGATCGTGTTGAAATCCCCTCCAAGAATCCACCACCAGCCTCTAGAAATATTTCTTAGGTCGATCAAGATTTGTAGGAAGTTATGCTTATCCATCTAGAGTCGTGGGCCATAAACATTGGTGATCACCCCCTCTTTATCTAAAACTATAGCTCTATATTCTGCCAAGGTTATCCATTTATTGATGAAGAAGCCATCTAAGATGAACATGGCAGGATTCCACAGGATGTCCAAGCTGCATGCGGCTCCCCTGGAATCAATGTGGATAGAATAGTATTGTTTCCAACAGTGGGTGAAAATAAAATCCACCTGCAAGCCTGCACACTTGGTTTTCGGAAGGATTAGTATGTCTGGATTCTCTTCTATGATGCAGGTTCGAAGAAGTCATTGCTTAATTCTCTTGTTTAAGCCCCTAATGTTCCATGATATAATATTCATGAGGAAGATGTTATGTGGAGGGGTGGGAACCTTTCAGAAAACAATTCGATATGTCCTGAGTTGACCATAAAGTTACCTACCTCCTGGATGATATGTTGGGTGGATTTACGGCTTCGTTTCTTCTCATCTTTGGACTACTTGTGTGTATCCTTGAGGGGATCTTGTTGGATACCAATACCTTTGCTTTCTCTATGTTGCACCTATCGTGGAGTTCAGATATACCTTATGGACTTTCCTGAGTTGATCCGGGGGTATAGTCTATAGTTCCTTTCTTTGATATTATTTTTCCAGGTTGATCAGGTCTACCCCTACTAGTTCTCTCTCATCTAGATCGCTTTCCATGTTGCCTCCTTCCTTAGAGGTTAGATCTCCTCTTTCAGGTGTGGTTTATGTTCTGGGTATGATTGGTTCAAGGACCGTTCCTTCTTGGGTATTTGGATTTACTTCCTTTGAGTTGTTTCCATTATGTTCTTGGGGATTCGAGATGTCGTTTGAAAGTTGGTTGAGAATTTAAAAGGAGTTATTGGTGTTTGGGGGTTTTTTTTTGAATAGTAGTATTTTTCTATTGACCTTGCCAACGTCTGCATGTAACCTGCATAAATACATTCTTTGGATTCTTTATTGTTCATTGATCATGCTTGATTGGGTTGTTAAGAGTACACTCCTAAAATAGGTGCCTGTGCTCATGGCACTTGTGAAATCTAAATGGGATGTTTTCATAGTTGATGGTATGGCTCCATTCTTCATCTTTATATTACAAACTTATTGAGCCCAATAGTGGGTTGTAGATCTTTAGGTACACACATATTCAGGCATAGGAGGTATACCTTCGTTGTCTGGTGGCTTTGAAATATTTTACATAGATTTCTAGAGTGTTACGAATCCCTTCCAATATTTCTTCCAGTCAGAACTCTTGAGGGAGTGAATATAAACATTTTTGCACTAGCGCATGGGAGAAATATTCCCGAGAATGAAAAAACTTTATATTCTAATAAAAAATTAGAATATACATATTGTTGTCTAGAGTAGGACAAACCTTAGCATTTCAAAATACACTTTTTGCTTCTTAAAATATGGTACATGCCCTCTAGTTCTGTTCTATCCTTACAATTATTTTTCACTTTCATCAAAAAATTTCATTTAAACCATCCTTTTTGACCCAAAAGATTTGAGGGAATTATAGCAAAACAATATTTCATCTCTGTCAAAAAACATCTAAGAAAGTTATAGAAAAAATGACATTTCTTCAAAAATATGATCATCATAAGATTATTGAATTATGAAATCACCATCATCTAAAGAAAAGGCTTCCTTGGAAATCCTATATGCCATCTCATTTAGCTCTTTGAATATATGGGAAAAGGAGTACCACTCCAACTTTTCAAGAAATGAAAAATTTTGGTGCATTATAGGTTGAAGACACCCCACATGTATCTTAGAGTTCCCTTTGACCCAATCAATCACAAATCGAGAATCACCAAGAACCTGGATCTTCCTCGAATTTAATATATCTACCTGAAACAACAAATCCTAGAGAGAGGAGAGCTCCACTTTCAAACCCATGCGCATAATGAATTTTGAAATAATGTGTGTTGGATATGCATAAGACTGCTCTTGCATCACATATGAAAGGATGCCCCTAGTTGGATTCCACTAATATTTTGTTTATCAATCCTACCACCACTTCAGTAGGTAAAAGGATATCCTTAAAAATATAGGTAAAAGGATATCCTAGACCACCATATGAAATAAACTTAAAAAAATGGATTTGACTTAAGTTATTTATTTTCCATATCCTCCTTCCATGATTTGAGCCATCCTTCCATATCACCTCCAGGTACATGAGTGTGAATTTTGAATTCTTTTGCAATACCCTACCAAACTTGTTGTGCAAATGGACATTGAACGAATAGGTGTTGGACAAATTCCATTTCTGATTTGCATAGAGAAAACCTATTGGGTCCTATCCAGCCTCTTTTCATTCCATTATCCCAAGTCAAGATCTTTTTTTCTATTACCAACCATAAAAAAATATCTTCTTTCTTTGGCCCATTGGAATCCAAAATAAATTTCCACCACTATTTCCTTTCCCAATTGAAATCTTCTTCTACTAGCACCTGATAAAAAACAAATCGTTGAGTAAGTATTATTCTTCTCATTTCCCATCCATAAGAGAGTGTCCTTTGCATCCTCTTGAAGGGTGATAAAATTGGACTTTAAATATTTAGATAACCCTCCCATAATCCATCTTTCTCATATGCTAGCTCTAATAGATCAACCAGCTTCCATAAAAAATTTCCAATACAACCAAAGTCTCCAATAGAGACATACTTTAATGATAAAATTCCACAGTTATGAAGGTCGATCATCAAACCTTATGAGATTTTATATCCTTCCTCTAAGTTTACCCATGGGTCTTCCCCAATCCATATACTTTTACCATTCCCCACGGTCTAGACTAAACGATTGCCAATTAGTGGAAAATACTCAACCATTTCCTTCCAACATATCGAACTATTGAGCGAAGATTTCCTAGGTGATATTATCTTAAAAATGCCTTGAAATATCCTTCAAATACTTATCCAAAGGGAAAAAACCAATACTATAGACCAAAATTTGATCATGCATCCAATTTATAGTGAGAGATTAATTTGTGAAAAATTGAAGCTTGTCAATCCCTTTGTTAAGTGCATATTTCATAAGGAAAAGTAAATCCTTGAATTCCCAAACATTTTTTGTTCATTTCCCAAATTATCCTTTGCAGTGAAGTAGTGAGAATCTGATAGAAATAAAACAAAACCCAAACTCCATGTCTTCCCTAGCCCTTGACAAGCCCAGTCAAAGAAGCTCCAAGCATAAGACCTATCCATCAAAAGTGTTCCCACAAGTTACAACTCTCTACTCCTTTATACTCACATTAGGTTCATAAACTGATAACAAAGCCAATACCTGAGAAAATATTTGAAAAGATATGGACATTTTAATTGAAAAAACATATTGAGATTTTTATCACACAATCTGTAGCCTAGGAAAATCCCAACCAATCCACACAAGTGTGACAACTACGAGAGCACCTACCCATTGCCACCTTATATAGACACTTCATTCGCTTTAGTGATGATGAAATCACCACAAGGGGGGAATCTCGGTGACCCTAGGGGGATTGATATGGAAAGTGAGATAATGATGAGAGAGTCCCCTATAGGTAAATATTGGAATTGGATAAAGGCCTGAGAAAGTGTGAAGGGTAAATGGTTGCCAAGGGTTATGTGTTGGTTGTGGAGCTTCATTATCTTCCTGATTCAGAGGTATTTTTTTTCAACCGTGTTTATACCCCATGAATACTTTACACCCTGGAAGAATGTACACTCCTCCATGCGGGGGAGTGCAGAGGGGGGTTACCCCCTCTGTGAGGTTCGGGGGAAAGCGGGCCCCCGAAGGAAAAATTGCTTTGTAAATGTATGTTGTAATTTCATAGTAAATCTGAACTGTTCATTATAAGGTCACAGATCTGACGGTAAAAGTTATGTTAGGGTTTTTTTTCTAGAAGGAAACCCTCTTTTATGAGGGAAATGTATTACGACTATGTATTTTATTGCGAATATTGTAATCTGAGAGAGGAGACTGTGAGAAAAATAAGAGGAAGTTACAACGGGTGTGGTGTAGGTTGTATCCCTTCATTTGCAGGATAATAATAAGGAAGGAACTAAAAATTTATCTGGTGGACGTAGCCCACACTAGGTGAACAACATATATTTGTGTATATTTTGTGTTTTATTTCTGCATTTTTTTTATTTGATTACTCTTTGATCTTGTTTTTCTAACAACTAGTATCAGAGCGAAAGGTAACTCCCAGGAAAAGAGAGTTCCTAGTTTGAGTGGGAGCAATGGCAGAAGATGGAAAGTTTATGGTCGATAAATTTAATGGCCAAAACTACCAGTTATGGAAGATTTGGATGGAAGATTATTTATATCAGAAGGATCTATTCCTACCATTGGGTGGAATGGAAAATAAGACGACGACCATGAAGGACGAAGAATGGGAGGTTCTTGACAAAAAGGCACTAGGAAAGATACAACTGAGCCTAGTAGCATCGGTGGATTTCAATATTTCGAAAGAAAATACAATGAAGGAGATGATGGACGCATTGGCTAAACTGTATGAAAACCCTCGGCGTCTAATAAGGTATTTATAATGAAGATATTATTTAATATGAAGATTTCAAATGGTGGGTCAGTTGTAGATCATTTAAATGAATTTAATACGGTTACTAATCAACTAAGTTTTGTAAAAGTGGACTTTGATAATGAGGTCATGAATCTTCTAGTATTGTGCTCATTGCCATAAAGCTGGAACAGATTGATCATGGTTGTAAGTAACTCTGTCTCTAGTTCAAATACTTTAAAATTTAATGATTTTGTTGGTGTTATCCTTAGTGAGGAAATGCGACGAAAAAGCACATGTGAGACATTAGGTAATGCGTTGTACATGGAGAACATTGGAAGACAAAAGGATATAAGAAAGGGCTCAAGGAAACACAGGAATTTTAGGAAGGGAAGATCCAAATACAGACTAGGAAAGATAGAGTGTAGGAATTGTGGGAAGAAAGGACATCTGAAGAAAGACTGCAGAGCTCCAAAGAAACAAAGAGATGGACATTAGGAGAAAAATCAGGACGAAAATGTAACAGATGATATGCTACAAGATGCTTTGATTCTTTCTATAGATAATATTTATGAGTATGTGTAGTAGATTCAGGGGATTAATTTCATGCCATGCCCCATAGGAAACATTTTCTATATTATGTTCAAGGTGATTTTGGATAGGTTCATTTCGATGATGATGCACCATGCAAAATTGTTGGAATGGGAAAGGTAAAAATAAATCAAAGCATGGAAACCAATGGTTGTTGAAAGCCGTAAGACATGTTCCATATCTAAGGAAAAATCTAATTTCAACATGGTAGTTGGAAAGTGAAGGTTGTATATCCATATTTATAGATAAGGTGTGGAAGGTCACCAAAGGATCATTGGTGATAGCAAAAGGAGAGAAGGTAGGTACATTGTATTTATGTACTGGTAATACTGACTGTTGCATCTCATTAGCTTCTACAAGAGTGGATACAACATTGTGGCATCATAGGCTTGGACACATGAGTGAGAAGGGGATGTAGATACTTCACAAAAGAAATGTGTTTCAAATTGATTTGGATTTATGTGAGCATCGTGTTTATGGAAAACAGAAGAGAGTCAGATTTCTCAGAGTCGGAAAATAAAAGAAGAGTGAAAGGTTAGAGCTTGTGCATACAGATGTATGAGGACTAGCTCAGGTATCATATCTTGGTGGCTCTCATTATTATGTTACTTTTGTTGATGATGCAACTAGAAAAACTCGGGTTTATTGCATTCGACAAAACTTTGTTGTTTTTTATACTTTTAAGAAATGAAAATCTTTGGTTGAGAATGAGACAGAAAAAAGGTTGAAGTGTCTCATATCAGACAATGGAGGTGAATATTGAAACAAGGATTTTGATGATTATTTTTCATACCTTGGGATTCGTAGAGAGAAGACAGTTCCAGGAACACCACAAGAAAATCGTGTGTCAGAAAAGATGATGACAATCATGGAGCGTGAAAGGAGTATGAGATTGCATGTTGGTTTTCCCTTACAGTTTTGGAAATATGCTATAGATACTTTTGTTTACTTAATAAATAGAGGGCCTTCAATCTCTTTGGATGGTAGGACTAGTATCCACCTGGAATATGTGTAGGGCTTCAGACATCCTCAAAAGTGTAGAACCCACAAATACAAATAAGTACAGAAGAACGTGTTGCACTACAAAATGACAAGATGAGCCATTTGGAACATGTGGGTGGCCACAAATATCCACCTAGATCAATCCTCCACCCTTAGGAAGAAATGGTCTCCATTACATTGAGTGCCCAGGGAAGAGAGGAAAGCATTTTCAAAATCTGAAGCTTGGTGAGTTGTGTGCCTTGTTGGAGAAGTTGTGCTTCTTGGCTTGTGGAAGACTGTCACAAACTTATTGTTGGAGGAGTTGAATCTGTTCCCCCAACCTATTGTCTATAGGTTGGATGGGACATGGTACAGGCACCATTTTAGGTGAAGAAACAATATCTTATGTCTCTTCGACAATCTGTTTTTGTTGGATAGAAGGTGTTGAGGTTGCAGTGGATGTAGTGGTCTTATGTGCATCCTTTGAACCGACTATGAAGAGGATGAATTTTTTAGTATGAGAGATTACCTTGTGGTCATGTTTTTTGATTATTTGGGTTGGTTTTCATTGATTTCAACCCTTGAATAAAGTCTGGTAGCATAAAGGTTTGGGTAATGGACCCAAGTTTTTTTTTATGTATAATGGTATGATTTTTAATATATTTGCAAGTAAGACTAATCTAGATTGATAATACATGTCATGCCATTTCTGGTGGTATGTGGAACGTCAAATAACTCCTCACAGTTAGAGAGTTATGGCCGTGTGAAGTTGGAGAACCCTCACGAGTCATCTAGAAGCCCCAAAACGTCAAAGTAGTCAAAGTGGTTGCAAAGAAGAAATTATTTAAATAATAAAGTGAAGTGATGAGTGTACTATAAGTCAAAGTGGCCGCAAAAGAAATTATTTAAATAATAAAGTTAAGGGAGAACCTACTAATTGTGGAAATTGGTTAAGTTAAGTGGACAAGTGGTTAGAAGTGGGTTAGCCCTAAAATAAGGAAAGTGGGTTAAGATGATTAGAAGGTAACCCCTTAAGGAAGCTACATGAAAGTATAAATAAGAGGAAAGGGTATCTCATTCAAATACACTTGAGAATATCGAATACCTATAAGTGACTGAGGTAACCAAAGGATATCTAAGGCGAATTTCAGAGGGAAGGTGAAGTAAACAAGGCTGAAATTCAAGGGAGGATAAATTATTTTGATGATGCTTTCTAAGGTATGTTATTTGCAGGTCATCTCACCATTTTCACAATAATTTTTTTTCTAGAATGATTCAGACCGCAAAATATGGAGGTCATTGAGGAAACATATCCAAGTAGTTGTGATAAAAATTTCCTCTTGTGGTTCATTGTATTTTTGGAGTTACACTCCATGGAAAATAGGGTTTGTGGCTAGTCCTGAAACTAGTCTAAAACAGGTGTTTCGGGTAAAAATGTCATAACTACTTCATAACATATCCAAATTTAGTAAGACCAAATGTATTACTTATAGTACAGTCTGTAGTATTTTGTGTACCATTTTCATATCCATACAACAAACATTTTGTGCAGGGCATGCTCTATGGGCTCTCTCTCTAGAATAAACCAGAATTCAACAAGGTATGGCATTTTTGCTATAACTCCTTTTCTGAGAGGTTACAAGTAGTGAAACCTGGAGAAATTCCATAAAAGAAACTGAAGAACATTGTGTACTATTTTCATATCTTTATTCATTACAGGTACATAGTTATGATTATTTCAAGTTAGGGTTGTTGACTAATCCAAAATTAGTCATGTGAGACTAAAGTAAAGTTTAATGAAAATGCTAGTCTCATGTTGTTAAAGTTAAGGAAGGTTTGTAGGTATGTGATCATATACACCAGGTCTATTACAGAGTTACAAATCATATTTCGATGATGAAATTGATGAGGGGTTTTGGTTGAGGTACATGTTGGGTACATGGTTGAGACAAGTAGTTTATGAGTTGGCACATACATGAGGTCTATAGTTGATGATGTTGGTACATCTTGATGAGTCATATTTTATGTGTATTTGATGCACGATTGGTACATATTTGGTGCATTGTTGATGCACTCGTTGATGGTACAGGTTGGTGCATGGTTGATGCACTTGTTTATGGTACAGGTTGATTACAGGTTGTTTATGGTACAAGTTGATTACAAGTTGTTTGGTGTAGGTTAGGTGGTACATGTTTACAACAGTATATCTCACAATGATAGTGTGACAATGGTTCCATAATTCTACTTATATTTTAGGGTGTTTGGACGGGGAAAGGACAGGTGGTTGTAGCCACCTTCTGGTTGTAGTCGGAGAACATAGGGGGTTGTAGCCTCCTTCTGGTTGTAGCCAGAGAAATGGGGAGTTGGAGCTTCCCTCAGGTTGTATCCTAAGAAAATAGGGGGTTGGATCCTCCTTCCAGTTGCAGCTGGAAAACAAAGGAAGTTGGTTCCTCCAATAAATTTAATTCTTAAATACATATAAGAAAAATCATTATGTGGTTTTCTCCCGCTTTGGTTTTCCATGTAAAAACATTGGTATACTGTGTATGTGTATAATTTCTCATTTGTTCATTTTTTATTTACTCTAAAACTATTGGATGATAATGCTACATTGATATAACACTTGCATTTTATGGTTAAAAAGGATTAGATTTCTCTATTATTGATTCACCCCCCCTCTCAGTAATCCAACAATTGGAATCAGAGTAGGTTCCTTCAGGAAACAGTTTAACCACTGGAATGAGATCATGGATTATTCTAAGAATGGAGTACCATTGTTTAATGTTCAGTATGGCTTAAAGTATGAGCTATGGAGTGGAAGGACAAAAGTATTTTTACAGACACAGGGGTATTATATTTGGCTATCAATCGTTACAGGATATGATAGTTCAAAAAGGGAAAAGACTGCATCCAAGAAGGAATTGAAGAGGAATAACAAAATAGAAATGGATTTCATCTAGGAAGGATTACCTAATTCAGTAAAAGAAAAGGTTGGTAAATGTTCATCAGCCAAAAAACTTTTGGATAAGCTACATGATATATATTCTTCACCCATCGCAGATTCATAAAATGTAAAAGAAGATGCAGGTACAAATCAAGAAAAAATATGTTCACCATGTCAAACAGATTCAGAAGATGAAGAGTACATAATCAACAGAGGTATGTTGTTTTTATTTAATTGTGAAAAACATGGACATCTTGAAATAGAATGCCATGAAGGAAATGAGACAGAAAAACTAATTGAAAAAGAAGAAAATTATGAAGAAGAATTGATCAGTGCTTTAGATTAACTAAGAGAAGAAAACAAGTCACTCAAGAAAGAATTGATGAAACAAAAGGAAAGTGCTAACATTTTTGAAGAATCCCAATAGGTCATTAAGAACATAAGAACTCATCTAGAAGAAGCCAAAAAGATAGAAAAAATATTAAAGATCAAAAGTAGTATTTGGAAGCCAACATAGCAGCACAGAAAGAAGAAGCAGAAATGAGAGAAAGTATATTGACAGGTCATCTTAAGGAAAGAACTAATGATCTAAAATATCTTGAGTCAGAGTTTGGTCAAGAATAGAAAGGACTTGAAGAAGAAATAATCACATTAAAAATCTAGCTTGAAGAAGCGAAAAGAACAGAAGAAGTCATGAAGTCTCAGATAATGCAGAAAGAAGAAGAGGTTGAGAAGCTTGAAGAAGAAGTTGTCACATTGAGAAGTAAAATAGTCAAGCTCAACAAGAACTTTGAAGAGACAGAAACATCCACATCAGTTATAGAGAATGAAGAGAAGCACTCTAGGTTGATAGAAAAGAAGAATGAAGAAAATAGAAAGAGTTATGAAGAAGTACTCAAAGGAAAGAATCATGGTCAACTAGAATCTAAAAAAACTCTTAAAGATACATCTTCAAGAAGACCATCCATGTTCAAGCCACAAAGAAGCTTCAGTCATGATCATGATCAGTCAAGGAAGAAATTCAGAAGCATTACACCATAAAGAAGATCATTCACCCCCAGGTATGCAAATTTATTTTTATGGTCATTGTTTTTATTGTACTAATTTTGGACATAAGGTTGCAAATTGCAGGGATTATGAAAATGTTCAAGCAAGAAATGCCTATGTGGCCCCACGTAACATTGAATGTTACAAATGTCATAACTATGGACACATATCTAGTGATTGTAGACACGTGATTGATACTTCCATGAAAGAGAACACTGATATCAAATATAAGAAAGTATGGATAAGAAAACACAAAGAAAAGGTGAACAAAGACTAGGTCCCAAAGATCGCAAGATTGGAAATAAAACGAGATGAAGAAAATTCTACAGAGAAAAATAAAGATGTCAAATACAAAAAGGTTTGGAAAATAACTGAAAGAAAAGAAGGGCATGTAAATAAGGAACAGGTTCAAGGAATTGTACGTCCATGAATTGTAGTGAAATATGAATCAACAGACAGAAATAAATAAGTCATAGCTCAGAGAGATGATGAATCTACCAATGAAGATGATGATGAATACACATCAGAGTAGGAATTGTTCTTAGCCATCTGTCTTAGAGACTCCCAGGTAACATGAATACTAGACAGGGGGATTCTATGTGATAGTTGTGACAAACCAAAGAACCATCCTTCGAGCAGCTTGCAGAGTTTGAGTAGACAGATCCAGAGCAGTAAGTTAGCAGAAGTACAGTTTGATAGTTGTAGTAGTGAAGACTTCATGATAGTATAGTAATAAATAGATCAACATTATGGATAGTTATGCAGTAGATTCTTAGACAGTATGGACAAAGATGGATTTGTAAGAACACTTAGCAAGTTTGGACAGATATAAGATAGTGGACGAGAGCATGGATTCATAGATTGGTTCAGAGAGTGGTTCACAGAAAAGGGAACATTATGGATTTTAATTACACAGTAAATAGATCGAACAATGATAATGGATTCCAAATTGACAGCTATTTTTGGACACATGCAGTGCTTACAACAGTTCACATTCAAAAAAGAGTAATTCTCAGAAACAACAATGACAAAACTCCCTACAAGCTATGGAAAGGAAGACCAACAAATGTGAAGCACTTCAGAATATTTTGAAGCAAATGCTACATCAAAAGAGAAGATGGAAGAATGGGAAAGTTTGACTCTCGTGTGGAAAAATGAGTACTTGTTGGTTACTCAAGTACAAAGAAAGAATACAAGTGTTACAATATGATATTGAACAAAGTTGTGGAAAGCATCAATGTAACATTTGATGAAACAGATGGACAAAAATCAAAGGAAGAAGAAATTGAATCAGTGGAACAACTTTACGAAGAAGAAGAAAAAGATGAAGAGGAAGATGAAGAGGATTATACAGAAGTAGAAGAGAAAGTTCAGCAAGTGTCTCCAAAGACACCTAGCAAACGAGTACAAAAGAATCATCCTCCAGATCAGATTATCGGAAACAAGGATGCAAGAGTTAATACTAGAAGAAGAATCCATTCACCAGAACAAATGCACCTAGCACTCTTATCTACGATTGAACCAAATAGTTTTGAAGAGGCCAACAAGGATGAATTCTAGAATAAGGCCATGGATGAAGAATTGGATCAAATAGAGAAGAGTGACACTTGGGAATTAGTTCCAAGACCAAAGAATAAGAATCTGATTGGCACAAAGTGGTTTTCATAAATAAATTGAATGAAGGTGGAGATGTTACAAGGAAAAAAACTAGATTGGTATTTAAAGGATACACACAGGTTGAAGGAATCAACTTTTTAGAGAAATTTACCCCAGTTTTCAAGAATGGAAGCAATCTGATTGCTTTTAGTTTATGCATGATCCAAGAATATTAACGTGTATCAGATAGACATGAAATCATCTTTTCTGAATCGTGAACTTGAAGAAGAAGTCTACATCAAAAAGCCAGAAGGATTTTAGTTTTCAGAGAACGCAGATTATGTGTGAAAATTGAAGAAGGCCTTGGATGGTCTAAAACAGGCTCCTAGAGCATGGTACTATAGACTCGATAAATATCTACATCATGCAGGGTTCAGAAAAGGAAGTGCATTCAGTAACCTCTACATCAAGATACATCAAAGAAACCAAGGAATTTTTATTTCTCAAACTAAGTATATCAGAGAAATGCTAAAGAGGCTCAAAATGGAATATTGCAAACCAGTTACCACTCCTATGAAAACCAGTTGCAAGTTGAACAAAAGATGATGATTCAAATTCTATAGACCAGAGGAAATACAGGTCAATGATTGGTAGCTTACTATATGTGACATCATCCAGACCAGATATAATGCAGGTAGTTGGACAGGTGGCATGATTTCATGCAGCACCAAAGGAATCACGTCTATTAGCAGTGAATAGGATTTTCATATATCTCAAAGGAACATAAGAATTTGGATTATGGTATCCAAAAGGAAAGGATCTATCACGTATTTCCTACACAAATGCAGATTGGGTAGGTTGCATTGATGATCGATGAAGCACCAGTGGAGCAGTGTTCTACTTGAGTGAGTGTTTAGTATCTTGGCTAAGCAAGAAACAATCATTAGTACCTTTATCTACAACCTAAGCAGAGTATGATGCAGCAATAGGATGTTGTACTCGGGTTCTATGGATGAAACAAAATTTAACAAATATACAGGCTGAGTATGATGAGCCCATTCCAATCTATTGTGATAATACAAGCGCCATCAGTATCTCAAAGAACCTCAGTGATGCACTCCAAGATGGACCACATTCCAATAAAGTATCACTTTCTACGGGAACAAGTTGCAGAGAAGAACATCAAATTTGAATATGTGGGCACTAAAGAACAAGTGCCAGACATATTTACAAAATTGTTTCCATGGGAATCATTTAAGTATCTTCACCAGAGACTCAGAGTAATTTCTACTCCAAAATGAATGCTTTTGAATGCTTATCTTATATGTCTTAGATTTACAGGAGGAAGCACCATAAAGAGGATAGTTCAGGTTGGGAGATCAGTTTCAGGAAGAGTTCAGTAAGGGGGAGAAAACCTGGATAGAAAGATACATTTTCCATTGATGACAAAGGGGGGGATATTTATCATATGCTAAGGTAAATGCTTGGAGAAAGAGCACAAATGCATGGTTTCAGGGGGAGAGATGGTCATAGGGGGAGCATGAGTGATACGACTTCAATATTTCATTAGAGTGTTTCCATCAATTCCAAAGGGGGAGATTGTTGATTATTTGGGTTGGTTGGCATTGATGTCAACCCTTGAAGAAAGTCTGGCAGCACAAAGTTTTGGGAAATGGACCCAAGTTTGTTTGATGTATAATCGTATGAGTTTTAATATATTTGCAGGAAAGACTATTCTAGATGGATAGTACATGTTATGTCATTTTCGATGGTATGTGGAATATCACATAACTCCTCACGGTTAGAGAGTTATGGTCATGTGTGTAAATGTGTTGAATCTACACAGAATAGATCTAGCTAAACAATAATACACACATTTGCAGAGAAAATTGGAGAAAGAAGAAGAAGGAGAGAAAGAATAAAAGAATTCTCATTAACTATTTTCCACTCAAAGAGTGAATAATTTACAATAGATATAGGATACATGAGTAACTAATGAGCCATAGTGGTGGTCTAGAGCGATCTATACACACAACAGTATTTACGAGAGTAAACTACCACCTAGTATAGTCTCTCAAGCAGTTATGGGAGTGAACTGCCACCTAGTTGAGTTAAGTAGTCAACCAGTCTTCAGTTAACTAAATGAAAAAAGTGTATTGAGGAGTATATCAAGGGTAATGTGTCAGTATGGTGATGATCCCAAGGCAAGTGCACATTATCATGGTGATGATTCCAATGTTGCATGGTGATAAAACCAATGCAACATCTAGACTCAACTCAACTAGTCAAACTGAAGTGTCAACTGAAGAGAATATTCTTCGAGTAGAATATTCTCTCCTAAAATATAGGAGACTGGATAATGACTAATTATGACTAATAAACAAGGAAAATCCTTAGGAAAAATAAATCCTAGGTGTGTGTGAAGAAACTCCAACACCCCCCCTGAACATCACTATGGTGAAAATAAAGAATGGGTCCAGGCAACGAGGCCATGTTAGGTAACCAAATACAAAAGATACACTAAAATAAATGAGGAAAGAGGAAAAACCTCATGGGAAACCCCCCCCCCCCCCTCAAGGTACAATGTATGTAAAAAAAAAATTGAGAAGGAACAAAAAACAGTTGTTAAGCAAGAATGTCCTTCACTCCAAGAAGACCTCACAACTGTGCAAGTTTGTGCTCATTGAATATTTTGTTGAAGATATAGATGTCTGCATGGATCTCATGAAGTAGATGCACCATTGATATTTCCACACATATCAAATTTATCTTATTGTAATGAAAAATATCCAAATAAAGTTTGGATGAAATTTTGAAAACCGTGTGGCCGTTTCCGAAAAAATGTTGAAATTGTGTTGATTTTAAAATGATCATAACTTCACTTCCCGAACTCTGTTTCAGATGATTTTTTTTTTTAAATTGGATATTTTCCCGAGAGGAATTAAAATATCCAATTTTTTTTTTTTTAGAAATTGTACTCATAAAATATCAGAATGTACTATGATGTGTGCGACTCCCTTTTTGTCTCCTAAGATGCATGCATTGCGCATGGAAAAGTGTCTGCATGTGACTCCTGAGATCCATGCCATATATCTTCCTCATAAAATTCAGAAAACAAATCTGAAATGGAGTATACATCATCTTCAATTAATGGAATACAAATTTGTGCAAATACTTTTGTAGAAGACTCTTCATAATAAGAGGTTTGATCTTCTGATGACTTCTCTTCTGGCTCTATATGTTCAACCTCCTGCATGAACTCTTCACAATATTATCTATTCCCAAATAGAACCTCCAATTTGGTCCATAATTCATTTGGATTCGATTCTTGTGATTCATCATATACTTGGTGGAGAATTTCTGGAGAAATAGACAAGAAGATAAATCCTATGGCCATATCTTGTCTATTGAGAAAGTCATTTTTCTCATCGGCGGAATCAAGCTCTACTTCCATTGCCATAGTTATTTGGTATAAGCCTCTATTTCTGAGAAGAAGTAGAATCTATGGATTCCACTCCAAATATTTATGAGGCGTGAGAAGTATTATCGGTGAGTAATGTTAGAAAAACAGGACCGCGGAGCAATAAAATAAAACAAATGCGGAAACAAAACACAGAAGATACACAATACAAGACAGACATAGATTTACGTGGTTCACTCAGTGTGGGCTACGTCCACCAAAGAAATTGCCAGGTCCTTTCTTTATTAGTATCCAACAAATGAAGGGATACAACCTACAACAAAACTCGTTGTAACTTCTTCTTCTTCCTCTCACAGTCTCCTCTCTCAGAATACAATATTCATCATCAATCATCACCGCAATACATTTCCCTCATAAAAGAGGGTTTCCTTCTAGGGAAAAAAACCCTAACGTAATCTCTACCATTAGATTTGTGACCTTATAATGAACGGTCCATATTTAGAATGAAATTACAATATACTTTTACAAGGCAATTTTTCCTTCGGGGGCTTCACCCTCGAACCCCCACTGGGGGCCCGCTTGCCCCCAGACCCCCCCAGCCAGGGGGATAGCCCCCCCAGACCCCGCAGAGAGGATACCCCCCCTCTGCACTCCCCCGCATGGAAGAGTGTACATACTTATAGGGTGTAAATACTTCATGGGGTATAAACATGGCTGAAAGTAAAATACCTTGGAATCAGGAAGATAATCAGGCTCCACAACCAACAATCTCCCACTTGGAGACTGATCTCAACAACTCCACCATTGTTGTATATGCTGGACTCTGAACCTTCTTGGACCTAGAAAATTTCTCATCTTCAT
>ML846151.1:36069-51831 GCA_009831015.1 Picea engelmannii
ACCCATTTCTAGAGTGATGCACACTACCTAAAGCCACAAGAGTATCACCACCTATATATAAAGTCAATTTATATTCCATTGGGGTTTACAAGGTTGCATTTTCAAGTTTTAATGGTTTTCTATAGTTGGTTGTTGAAAACAAGATTGTGAAACCATATGGAAATGTATTTTCATCTCTAGATTGAGGATGTTGTTTTTCTTGGTTTTCAAAGCTATCCATCAACCAAGAAAATCAATTTCTCATGTCATGGTTATTATAGATATGCAAAGTAGAAAAGAAATTGATCTGCAAACAAATATAATGCATTTGAATAATTGGGCATCACCATAGTAAACAAGAAATTTTTATAATGCATTTGAATAACCCTCGCATTTGAATAAATTGGGCATCACATTTGAATAATGCATTTGAATAACCCTCACATTTCGTATTGGAAATTTTTATGAAAAACTTGGAGAAATGGATTTTGAAGTTTGGCATATCATGTTTCAAGGCATTGTCATTCATGAGATTGTAAGGAAAAATGGAGTATCAAAAAATCAAGTGAAATCCATCACCATTTCACCAGTTGGATGCAATGAATTTATAAAACTAAGAGGATATTTGGTATACCTTACAAAGTAGAAATCCAAGCCCATCTAATAAAATAATCCTAGAAGTTAAAAGATTGGTGAAATTACAATGAATAGAGGTACTCACCATTCTTGGTGTCCTCAGAGTATATCTTCGTGCCCTTGCAATCTATATTTGTGCCCTTACATTGTATCTCCCCTTCATGCCCTAATAGTCTATATCAGTTCCCTCGACTCACCCTCGCAGTATATCTATGTTCCCTCGAATCACCCTCCAAGTCTATCGTCATTTGAATTCTATATCTATTACCTTAGCTCACCCTCACAGTCTATCTCCCTCAGCTCATCGTTCATAGTCTATCTATTCCCTCATCTCACCTTCACAGTCTATCTCCCCTCTGTGTGCCCTCGCAGTCACAGTCTATCTCCCCTCTGTGTTCCCTCGTAGTCTATCTCCTCACCCTCGCAGTCGCAGTATATCTCCCCTCCCTTGCAGTGTATCTCCTCACCCTCACAGTCTTCTTTGTGCCCTCATTTTACCACATAGTGATCTCCTTTCCCTTGGTCATGTGCATAGTGATATGATCAGTAATGGGTTTTGGCTGTGTGAGTAGATGACTCTTTCTTGATGGCGTAATAACCCTCTAGTCAAAGTTACATCTAGATTTGGGTTTTCGAGGAAGATAACAAGCAACATGGACATTGTCACCAAATTTGAATTTGATACATATTGATTTGAATAAGTATCATATGGTGTTTTAACACTTCTTGAAGTTGAGATATGGTCTAAATTTGTGATGAGTATGATTATAGATGAGGCCACATTTACAAGAAAACTAAAGATCAAGGTGGGGGTTTTTTCGTTGGCCACGGATTCTTAAAGAGGACAAGTCTTAAGAAGCTTCAGATACTCCAACCTTTAAGTTCAAAAGTACCACACACACTAATAATGATAGGGTTGAGAGGAGGCTTTTGTTTGAGTAATATTTTTACCTTTCCATCTAATTTGAAGCCATAAAATGCTAGCACTCAAGGTCCACGTGTTAATGTGATCACTTATGTTTCCACCCTTCTATGTAAAGGAAGGTCCAATTATTCACAATGATTAAAAAACAATATACACTACTGTTGGAATCTTTACCTAGTCTCGAGGAGGTTATTGTTACTTATGATGATGAAGATGAAGCTAGGAAAGAAGTTTTTAAGAAGGGTCTACACATTATTGAAATTACAGATGATAAGGATGGATAGGTTTATAATGATTTGGTTTTCTTTATTGAAAATGAAGTTCAATTTACTAGTCAGATTCAAAATAATATTAGGATGATGGATACAAGTTTTCTAATGGTGGCCTTGAACAAATTTGCCACACAAATAAATTTTATATTGCATTGATGATCAAGGTGACCTTGAGGATTACCTGAATCAAAATAGGTTTCCTCCACTAAATCATTAAAGGCACCTAAATAGGAGGAAAATGATGTAGAGGTGAAGGATGATGTGCTAGACCAGGTGGCACAACCCTTACATACTATTGCGGTCGTGTCTTAACAACTTCTCATAATTGCTTCCACTAGTGATTTCATCAAAGAGAAAAGAAAGGTCCCCATAGATACTGACCAAATAGATGCACTTGGTATGGAAGAGGGTGTCACAATGCCATAGGGTTATCCATATCAAATTTTGGCAGGTATCCTTAACATGTTACAATCCTAGTGCTCCCTTACACTCTCAAATGTTGACACAAATATATGTCAATTTTATGCCCACTAATGATTGAATCTAGATGCAACATATCCTATGTGAGAAGGATTACAACCACTCATTCTACTCTGAAAATGGCATTGTTGAATTACAATAGGCTAAAAAAAAAAGCATAACTTCAATTGGGTGATGTGATTGTCGAAAGAGATGTGATCAAGAGGGAAAAGTTGGCATTGGAAGGTGAATTAGAAGAAGTTTTCCATAGGTTTACACATATGTGGATAAAGTTGCATAAGAGTTATCCTTACTTGGAGGATCTTTTTCTGGATGAAAGACATATTATAAGGAGCATGATCCCTAGTCTTTCAAGAAGAATACATTTGGTTGATTTCAAGTACAATCAAAGAGTTATGAACTAAATGTTGGGAAGTAGAGTGTGATGTATTATTAGATTCTTTTGATATAATATTTAATGGTATCCTCCACAAGAATCTTTTTTAAGTTCTTTTATTTTTCTCTTAATAGAGAGAATACTTAATGCAAAAGAACCTTTCAACTTTTTCTATAACTAGATACCTATGCAGCCTCATCTTCTAAGAATTCTTTGCGAGTATAAAATCCTTATCAGCAACTTGTAAATGGCATGAAATTGTATTAAACTCTTACTACCACTTAATTAATGTAATAAATTCTATTAGTAGGTATATTTATGTGTGTGCTTGATTCCTTTACCTTTATGAAATATCCCTTCACTACCTTACAAACTCTATTGCTTGCAAATTGATAAATTTTAGTAGAATATCCTATTAGGCCATTAAACATTGACATTGGATGATTGAATGTTGTGAGTAAGATTACTCTTGCACTTGAATTAATGTTAAGGCATAGATTTTAAGTTGATAGATTCTCTTGTGCCATGAAATTAATGTGATCTATGACTGGTTTGTAATTTGATTACTTGTGCCTTGTAGATAGAATTGATGATTACCCTTGCGCCTTGAAACTAAAGTTATCGATTACTCCTGCGTGATAATTATGTGGATGCGTGCTTGTTTTAGAATTGTCACTCTTGCACCTTGGAAGAATGTTAATTATTGATGATTGAGTGTTTTAGAATTTAGATTTCTCGTGTGCCATGAATATTGTTGATGTATTGAATGATGGAGTATTTAGATTCTTTTGTGCCTTAAAAATAAAACAAAGTTGATCACATTGCGCCTTAACTTATGTCATTGTATGATTGATTTAGTAATTAAATTCTCATGCGCCTTGGAATTTATGTGATGTGTGATTGGTTATAGAACACTATTGCGCCATCATTTCAATCTAGTCAAAGTTCAATTAATGTCTCAAGAAAGAGTCGTCTCTCAAGACAATGCAATCATCTATTGCACCTTTCAATCTAGTCAAAGTTATTGTGTCATTAATGTAGTCATAGAACACTATTGTACCTTTCAATTTAGTCAAAGTTCAATTAATGTCTCTTTTTACTGTAGGGTTATAAAGCTTCATCCCAATGCCCATATGCCTCCAACCTTGTGATCTAATCATTTGGTGACAAGTGTCATGAAGGGTGATGACTAAGACTAGGGGTAACTTTCAATTCAAGGCTAGGAATGACCAGGCCCACATCAAGTGAAGGAAGAAAATTAAGAAGGTACATTTTTTGTCCCATTCCATGTCAACAACAACACATCCATTCATTGGGAACACTAAAACCCGACAAATCGATGACTCCACTAAATTAGGGCTTATGGTTTACATGATGAATTAATGATGGAAGAAAGTGGGTGTGTGAGTCAATTTTGAGTCCAGAAACTCTCCCATATCGTTGATGCATGTGAATAATCTATCCATGTCAAATTTCAATGCATACAGAAAGTGTTTGAAAAAATTTGAACGTTGGCCCCATTCACAGGGCATTGTTGCCCGTGACTAGTCCTAGCACAATTTCCTTGTAAAATTTGAATAAAAGATTCAAATGACAAAGTCAAAAGAAGTGTATTTGATTATAGAAAAAAGGAGAGGCATTATGTTTCAATGCAAAGAAAAACCAACAATTTTTGATGTAGATACTGTTTTAAATTTGGACAAAAATCCCGCAGAAAGGAGAGGCATATCGGACAATTTTAGACAGAAATATGACTGATATTTATTTTTCGCATGAAATCCTTGGGATGACATACCTACATCATTGGTATGATATGTTTTTGAAATTGCTAAATCCAATTTTTGCAATTAAAATATGCAGTTTCGAAGGATTTGCATTGAAAATGCTCATAAATGGTGCTTTTTAATATTTTTCAATAAAACCTAAGAACCTGGCATCCATGCTGACCATTACTAGAACAATGGATTATATTGTCGAATTAATGCCAAAAGAACAACGTGTTTCTTTGACAAAATATTGGGATTGATCATATTTTATTCAAAAATGACAAAACTTTAAATTATGGTTGTCATCCATTGGCTTATACAAAAATATAAACATAGAAATGTAAATCCCCAGGATGATATACCTACATCATTGGTATGATTAGGCACAGTCGCATAGATCTCCTCTTGGCTTCGAGAATAGTTCATTCTCTACTAAACAGGGGAAACCAAGTGAAGGTGTAAGATCTAATTATGCGCCCCCAACCACCCCCCCGCGCACATCACTCTCAATTTCCCCATAGTACCTAATTTGAAATTATAAAGAACATGTATCATGATGCAGCAGCATCATAAGCAGTTGAGTGAGCATGAAGGCAGAATACAACTGGAAGACCACCAGCGCACGTTTTGAAATATTTTTGAAACATTAATGTAATAGTTAAAGGGAAGCGTACTTGCATATTGTAAACAGATCTTAAGCGATTTCTCTCATCTGTAAAACATAAATCATTTATGCATAGTTAATGAAAGTAGGTAGGTTTGATTGAAGATTAGACAGTTTTAGGAACAGGAGGGAAAATGACTATAGACACCCTCAGCTTTGTATCATTGTAACATTAGAAAGCATTGTATCATTAAGCACATTAGCATAGAGTTGTAGCAAAGAGCTGTAGAGAAGAACCCATGTACAGAAGCTTTGAATTTAATATACGAAGCTTTTGAGCAGACTCATGGTGTTATGATGTTCTCTGTGTATACATGTTGAATGGTATGCTTATGGTTGTTTATTCTCTCTGTTATATATTTTCTTTAAATATTGTGGGAATGTATGATTTCATGTTGAATGTTTGAAATATGAGAGAGAGAGAGAATGAGTTTCAA
This sequence comes from Picea engelmannii, assembly GCA_009831015.1. NCBI lineage: Eukaryota > Viridiplantae > Streptophyta > Pinopsida > Pinales > Pinaceae > Picea > Picea engelmannii. The sequence goes on from ML846151.1 coordinate 41,605, forward strand.
TTGTTTCTCTTCCTGAGTGAGAGAAGTTCCTACAAGGAGTGCAGTGAAATCATCCCCAAGGAGTGTGTTGACGAAGGTTCAGAGTTTATCTCTGAAAATCTCAGGAGGGATACCGTTGTTCTCATTTTCGCAGAAGTGCAGGTGAGGCACAGAAGCCGTGAAAGGTGTGTGCAGGCTAGTTGAAATCTCATAACTTATCAACCAAGGGGTGAATTGAAGGATTGTTTTCATAGGAGGGTGCGTAGAGTCAAGAATTCAAATACTTGAAAGTATTTGAGGGAATTCTGTAAAGAGTGCCTGCAGGAATCTTTTCGAAGACTCGAAATTGTGAAGAAATCTCATAAGGGGTAGCGCCATGGAAGTGTTCAAAGGAGGATAAGGTCAAACTACTTAGAAGGGAAACAAGGGTCGAAGACATCCATTAGAAGTTAAGTTCCAATGGAAGAACCTTGGTTCATTTCACAGAAGTTGTCGAGGAGGAACGAGCTATCAGAATTCTCCCAGGAGAACTTCCAAAGTCGCGAGGACTGTGAGATCCAGAGAAGTTGCAAGGTGGATAGGGGAGGAAAAATCCATCAGTTGGTATTAAGAATCAACGTGGACCATTGATCATGAAATATTGTGAGTCGTCAGATCATTTCGAGGTTCAGGAACCTGAGAGGACATAGGTTTGGGATCGAGAGTCTTGAGCTCCTGGTATCCAGAAGTCTGAATTCGCGCTAGCCGTTGGATCGAAGGGAGGCTTATAGCCGTTGATCCTATTGGAGGTACCATTTCGGAGTTTAGGGATCCGTAATTTGGAGAGTTGGGAGTCTTGCGTTAAGATTCACGAAGTTGCGAAGTCTGAAACCCCAATAAAGTGACATGACCCATGTGGAAGTCAAATTTTGGTTGACCTATCGGGTTTCGGCATTTAGGAATTTAGGAAGACGAGAGGTAAGGGATTCTTTGTTCCGAGATTCCCAAAATCATGAAACACGATAAGGCGTGCAAGAGGAGGACATGGAGACAATTTGGGGATTCTTCATTTCAGGTTTCGGAAGTTGGAAGGCCGGGAAACTTGACGACAGGTATTGTGAAGTCATGAACCCCGAAGTCCCAAATTTGCAAATGGCACGATCCTATTTCGGGTCAGGAGATTTGGGTTGATGCTTCGTGTTTGATCGCGTGGGCACACCCATAAGGACCTATGGTTACACAATCGAGTGTGTAAGGTATTTCCTGAGGGGAAATCAAAGAGTCAGTTAGACTCAAGGGAAGATTAGAACGATCCTATGAGCGGACCTCGACCCGAGGGTTTGGGGGTATGCACCAAGTTTGGTATCAGAGCCCAGAAAGAGTCTTTGCTTTCTGTAGCAGAGAAAGGAATAATATTTCTCATTCATGCCGCCGAGAAGAAGAGATAGACCATTGCCTGATCCAGTAGTGGAAAGGGAAATGCGCGAACTACGTACCAAGCTTGATGCCATGGAGACAGCATAGAGGCGCACAGTCGATGTTGGGGATATCAGTGAGGCTGACAGTGAAAATGAAGCTGGACATGGAGAATAAGTCACAGTCGAATATGTTGGAGACGAACGCCTATTTAGGGCTATTGCAAGGATAGGTGCTAGAGAAAAAATGGAGATTCCCATGTATGAAGGGAACTTAGATGTTGAAGAGCTTCTAGACTGGATTAGAACTCTGGATAAATACTTCGACTATGAGGATGTCAAGGAAGACAAGAAGGTCAAACATGTTGTCACAAGACTTAAAGGGCATGCAGCATTATGGTGGGATGAACTGCAGGCTCACAAAGGTTGCAAAGGCAAGCAGAAAATCAAAAGTTGGGATAGAATGGTTGTGAAGATGAAATCCAAATTCATCCCCAAGGATTATCAAATCACTCTGTTTCGGAGAATGTAAAACTTGAGACAGAAGATGATGACAGTGAAAGAGTACACTTAAGAATTCTACAAACTAAACATCAGGGCAGGTCATCAGGAAAGTGATGATGAAAGGTTTCCAAGTACATGAATGGTCTGAGATATGACATCCAAGATGAGATGAGCATGATGATCATTCAGATGGTAGAAGATGCTTATCAGATGGCCCTGAAAGCTGAAGAAAAACTGAGCCGAAAACAATGTCAATGAGGCTGAGGCATAAGTCAAGCCAGAGGCAAGACAATTGCCCAAGACAGAGATCAGAGACCTCAAGAAGAGGGAAAGAAACCTCAAACATAGCATGAGAGAGGAGGAAGCTCACAGAGAGGAAAGTATGCTGATAGAAATACTTTTCCTCAAACCAGAGGAAGAGGAAGAGGTAGTGGTGGAGAAATAAAATGCTTTACCTGTGGAAAAAATGGACATAAATCTTATGAGTGTCCATATAGAAATAAAGATGGTCGTGAAACTCACATTGCCGAAGCACAAGGACGAAATGTTGAGGTAGAAGATGTTGAGGGCGGAAGATCACGAATGATGAGAAAAGTTCTCTTAACACCAAAGAAAGAGGTAGAGAACCCAACCCAAAGGAACAGACTTTTTCAGACCGCTTGCAATACCAAAGACAGGGTATGCACAGTTATCGTGGACAGCGGTAGCACAAATAATCTCGTTTCTACTGAGATGGTAGAAAAGCTGGAGCTGGAGACTATCATACATCCAAGACCATACAGAGTTTCATGTCTACAAAAAGGACATCAAGTAAATGTCACTAAACAATGTTTAGTTGAATTTAAAATAGGAGGATATAAGGATGAAATATTGTGTGATGTCATTCCCATGGATGTTTGACATCTATTGTTGGGTAGACCGTGGAAATATGACAGGAATGTGATTCATGATGGGAGAAAAAACACATACACCCTGGAGAAAAATGGGAGAACTCACATGTTGTTGTCGATTAAGGATAAAGAAGTGAAACCAAAGGTGAGCAAGATTGTACTTCTCATGAGTGGGAAGGAACTTCTTAAGGAGGTTAAGAAGAAGGAAGATACACAATTCATTGTGGTCAGGAAGCCTAGAATTTTTTTGACCAGTACAAGAGTGGATGATTTACCAGAGGAAATCCAGGAGTTACTGGAAGAGTTTGTTGATATAGTAGTGGACGAACTACCTTGGTCGTTGCCACCGATCAGGAGTATAAGTCATCACATTGATATTATACCTAGAGCTAGTTTACCAAACAAAGCAGTGTACAGGTTGACACCGCGGGAGAATGAAGAAGTCAAGAGGCAATTTTAGGACTTAATGGACAAAGGGTTAGTTAGAGAAAGATTAAGTCCATGCGTTGTTCCAACAGTGCTTATCCCAAAGAAAGATGGAGGTTGGAGGATGTGTACAGAATCAAGGTAAATCAATAAGATTACCATCAGATATAGGTTTCCATTGCCAAGGATGGATGATTTGATGGATTGCTTGAGTGGAGCAAGATTTTTTTCAAAAATTGATTTGAAAAGCGGATATCATCAGATTCGTATGAGAGAAGGTGATGAGTGGAAGACAACATTCAAGATGAATGAAGGGTTGTATGAATGGCTTGTTATGCCATTTGTCTTAACAAATGTGCCTAGTACTTTCATGAGATTGATGAATGAAGTCCTGAGGGATTTCATAGGAAAATATACATCTTGACGATATATTGATTTTCAGTAAGACTGAAGCAGAAAACTTAAAGCATTTAGCTACAGTGATGAGGAGATTACAACAAAAGAAGTTGTTGATAAATATGAAGAAATAAACATTTATAAGGAAAGAACTCATTTATTTGGGTTTTGTTATCTCTTCAAATGAGTTAAAGATGGATCCGGATAAGGTGAATGCAATTAAGAATTGGCCATCGCCGAAAAGTGTATTTGAAGTTCGAAGCTTCCATGGTTTAGCTAGTTTCTACAGGAAATTCATTCGAAATTTTAGTGGGATTAGCACACCGATGATGGATATGGTGAAGAAAAGACAAAAATATTTTCATTGGACAGAGGAAGCAGAAAAAAGTTTCAACTTGCTGAAGAAAAAGATTACTGAACAACCAATTCTGGTGTTGCCATATTTCAGTAAGACATTTCAAGTCAAGTGTGATGCGAGTGGATTTGAAATTGGAGCAGTCTTGAGGCAAGATGACAGACCAATCGCATACTTCAGTGAGAAACTGAATGAAGCGAAGGTTAAGTACTCCACATATGACAAGGAATTTTACGCAGTCATACAAGCGCTGAAGAAATGAAGGCATTATTTGGTTTCTAAAGAGTTTGTTTTGTACAGTGATAATCATGCTTTACAATTCGTGAATCAACAGGAGAAGTTGAACCAAACACATGTTAAATGGGTTGAATACATGTAGAATTTTACTTTTGTAATTAAGCATATTTCTGGAACTGCTAACAAAGTTGTTGATGCTTTGAGTAGGAAATGTTTGTTGATGCAAGAATTCAAAGTCAAAACTTTGGGTTTTGATAACCTCAAAGAAATGTACAGAGACGATCCAGATTTTAAGGAAGCGTATGAGGCATCTGAGAATCCAATTCTCAGAGACAGAAGCCAGTGGACCGAATATATGATCCAGGATGGATTGTTATTCAGAGGCAATCAATTATGTATTCCAAAATGCTCCATGAGGGAGAATCTGTTGAAAGAAAAACACAATGGAGGATTGGCTGGACACTTCAGTCATGACAAAACATTCTCAAAATTAAATGGCTCATATTTTTGGCCAGGGATGAGGATAGATGTCAAAATATTTGTGGACAGATGTAGAATTTGTCAACACACAAAAGGGAAAAGGCAAAATACAGGGTTGTATCATCCATTACCCATACCAGAAAGGCCATGGGATGCAGTGAGCATGGATTTCATATTGGGAATGCCAAGGAAACAAAGAGGATTTGATTCAATGTTTATGGTGGTGGACAAATTTTAAAAAATGGCACATTTTATACCATGCCAGAAAACCAGTGACGCAACACATATTTCGAACTTGTTTTTCAAAGAAGTCGTTAGACTTCATGGCTTGCCAAGGAGTATTGTTTCGGATAGAGATACCAAGTTCGTGGGACATTTCTGGAGGACTTATGGAAGAAGCCGGGGACAAATTTGTCATTTATCTCAGCTTATCATCCTCAAACGGATGGGCAAACAGAAGTTGTAAATAGAAGATTGGGAGATTTACTGAGGAGCCTAGTGACTGAACACCACAGTCAGTGGGATCACATTCTGCCATAGGCGGAATTTTCTTATAATGATCCGATCAATAGAAGAACAGGGTAGAGTCCATTCCAAATTGTATATGGAATGCAGCCAAGGGGAGTTTATGAATTAAAGGATTCGGAACAAACTGAATTCAGAAGTGCTAGCACAGAGAATTTTGCAGAAGCAATGAAAGAGATTCACAGCTAAATCAAGGAGCGATTGCAGAATTCAAACCAGGAATACAAGGGCAGAGCATATCAACACAGGCGAGAACTTCAATTTGAAGTTGGTGATCTAATTCTTTCACATCTGAGGAAAGAAAGGTTCCCAAGGGGAACATATAATAAGCTAAAGATGAAAAATATTGGACCATGTAGAGTCTTGAAGAAATTTGGGGCAAATGCATATGAGATTGAATTACCCGATGGGATCGGAATTTCACCGATATTCAACATCTTAGATTTGTACCCTTACAAATATGAATAAGCAAGAGCAGAGGATGAACAGACAGAGGTTCAGTGGGCTAAACAAATGCCTGTAGCTGCAAATCCATAGATGGAAATTATACTTGATAAGAGAGTCAGCACGAAGACCAGGAGAAAAGAGTATTTTGAATACTTGGTCAAATGGAAGGGACATCCAGTTGAAGATGCCAGTTGGGAAGATGAAGAAAAAATTTAGAAGCATGGATGGACCATGCAAGAGCTCATGAACAGGAGTTCATGGAAATTTTCAAGTAAGGGAGTATGATGCAGGAGCATCGTAAGAAGTCAAGCGAGCATGAAGGTGAAAGACAGTTGGAAGACCACCAGCGCACGTTTTGAAACATTAATGTAATAGTTAAAGGGAAGAATACTTGCATATTGTAAACAGATCTTGAGCAATTGCTCTCATCTATAAAACATTAAGGCATTATGCATAGTTAATGAAATTAGGTAGGTTTGATTGAAGATTAGACAATTTTAGGAACAGGAGGGAAAACGACTATAGACACCCTCACCTTTGTATCATTGTAACATTAGAAAGCATTGTATCATTAAGAACATTAGCATAGAGTTGTAACAGAGACTTGTAGAGAAGAACCCATGTACAGAAGCTTTGAATTTAATATATGAAGCTTTTGAGCAGACTCATGGTGTTATGATGTTCTCTGTGTATACATGTTGAATGGTATGCTTATGGTTGTTTATTCTCTCTGTTATATATTTTCTTTAAATATTGTGGGAATGTATGATTTCATGTTGAATGTTTGAAATCTGAGAGAGAGAGAGAATGAGTTTCAATTGTTTCTCTTCCTGAGTGAGAGAAGTTCCTGTAAGGAGTGCAATGAAATTGTCCCCAAGGAGTGTGTTGACGAAGGTTCAGAGTTTATCTCTGAAAAGCTCAGGAGGGATACCGTTGTTCTCATTTCCGCAGAAGTGCAGGTGAGGCATAGAAGCTGTGCAAGGTGTGCACAGGCTAGTTGAAAGCTCATAACATATCAACCAAGGGGTGAATTGAAGGATTGTTTTCACAGGAGGGTGCGTAGATTCAAGAATTCAAATACTTGAAAGTATTTGAGGGAATTCCGCAAAGAGTGCGTACAGGAATCTTTTCGAAGACTCAAAATTGTGAAGAAATCTCAGAAGGGGTAGTGCCATGGAAGTGTTCAAAGGAGGATAAGGTTGAACTACTTCAAAGGGAAACAAGGGTCGAAGACATCCAACAGAAGTTAAGTTCCAGTGGAATAACCTTGGTTCATTTCACATAAGTTGTCAAGGAGGAACGAGTGGTCAGAATTCTCCCAGGAGAACTTCTGAAGTCGCGAGGACCGTGATATCCAGAGAAGCTGGAAGGTGGATAGGGGAGGACGAATCCATCAGTTAGTATCAGGAATCAACATGGACCGTTGATCACGACCTGTTGTGAGTCGTCATATCATTTCGAGGTTCAGGAACCTGAGAGGATAGAGGTTTGGGACCGAGAGTCTTGAACTCCCAGTATCCGGAAGTCTAAAATTGCGCTATCCATTAGATCGAAGGGAGGCTTATAGTCATTGATACCATTGGAGGTACCATTTTGAAGTTCGAGGATTCGTAAGTTGGAGAGATGAGAGTCTTGCATTAAGATTCACGAAGTCGCAAAGTCTGAAACCCCGATAAAGTGACACGACCCGTGTCGAAGTCAACTTTTGGCTGACCTATCAGGTTTCGACATTTTGACATTCGGGAAGATGAGAGGTAAGGGATTCTTTATTTCGAGATTCCTGAAATCACGAAATGAGATAAGGCTTGCAAGAGGAGGACGTGGTGACATTTCAGGGATTCGTCATTTTGGGTTTCGGCAATTGGAAGGCCAGGAAACTCGACGACAGGTATCGCGAAGTCACGAGCCTCGAAGTCCCAAATTTGCGAAGGGAATGATCCTATTTCTGGTCAGGAGATTTGGGTTGATGCTTCATGTTTGATCGTGTGGTCACACCCATAAGGACCTGTGGTTACACAATCAAGTGTGTAAGGTATTTCCCGAGGGGAAATCAAAGAGTCAGTTAGACTCGAGGGCAGATTAGAACGATCCTGTGAGCAGACCTCGACCCGAGGGTTTGGGGGTCTGCACCATATCATATACTATATTATACAAAATAAAAACATACAAAGATCATATAAAATATATAAACACATACCTCTTATTTTCAACAGTTAAATATCAGTCATCTTCTTCTTCATCTAACTCAACATATGTATCAGGATCTAGTTCAGAATCGATATTGGTGAAAGGCTCATTCATATCAACATCATCATCAACGTCATTTTCGCTAATATAGTTATCAATATCGTCAATGAGATCATCGTCTCCTACATTTGGATGATCAATTTCTTCAACTTCTTCGTCTGACACATCGACTACATGAGCCACCTGCTCCTAATCTACCTAATCATGATCTTCTTCCTCGTTATTATATTCATCATCAGCTACATGATTATACTTTACTGGTCTTCCTCTTGGATCATATCTAATAACGTATGACAATCCTACTTTACCAGGTACCTCTGAGTAAAATACTTGCTCACGTTGACTTGGAAGAACATAAGGCTCTGTACTCGGTTCAAATTCCCTTATATTAACCATGGTAAATCCATTATCATGCTCAATAACAGTTCTTTCAAGATCACGTTCATGCATCCATAGCCTGTACCATTTAACCTCAAACAAAACTATTTTAAAGGAATTAAAATCACAATCAATTATATCCTCCAAATGCCCATAGTACCTATTCTCAGTTTTTTTCGGATTTCTATCACTTCTAGAGGAAACGTTGGTGACCTTAAACACTGTAGTTATCCCACAATCTGAGGTTTTCATCTTATCATCCAACATTTTGATACAAAATTTACGACCATTACACCACATAGCCTTGTGATGTTTCAACTGCAACATGGACAACAAGTAAAAAATGCATTTCCAATTAATAAACCTCATATAGGACTTAGTAAATATATATTTCAAAAATTAAACAAACCAAATATATTGAAAATTTGGGAAATAACTAGGAAAATGTGGGTAAAAAATTTACTTGCATGTTTATATTTTAAACCAAAGGCTAGACGAACTTCCCTTGATGTAAGATCAGGAATTTGATCTCGATGACGATGCACTATTTTAATCATCTTACTCACCCCTTCCCATGATAACCTACCGAAGTATTCTTCATTATATTCTATCCAATGCTCCATCCAATCAAGGTTGTTTGTAATGTATAAATGTAAAGAATCCCACTCTTGAGCAACTATATGATAAAATAACAATTTAATATCATTAATTAGCTATTGTTAATAAAGGAATAATTTAATATAGTTCAATAAGCAGGAACAAAAAATGTAAAAAATTAGTATGATAAAATAAAATTGGAAAAATAAATGTGTAATATATGAAATCTACATCAACATATAATAATTACCTTTCATAGTCCTCATTTTACCTTTCTCCAATATGACCTCCCCTTCAAATTTGTTGATGGAGTCGAGATTCCAAATGCGAGACACATTCATATTTTCTGCTAATTTAGGTATATATTGACTAATATACACCATGCATTGATATACCATATGTCCCTCAACCATATAACCCTCCGGACGTGCTCTTTGTATAACAAAATCCTTCAATGACTTCAACTGCCTCTCCACCATCCACATCGACCTTGTGTGTATTGGTCCACATAATTCAATCTCTTCAACTTGGTGTATGAGGGGTAGTGTTATTGTGCATTGAAAAATGTTGGAGGTAGATACTGTTGCATTTGACACATTAGTCGGGGATTTCTCTCTTCCAATAACTTATATCTTATTTATGGATTTATTTTGATGATAACCACCTACAAATGTTGATGCAATAAAATAATATCAAGGCATACATAAATTTGCAGAAAAAACATAATCTGTCAATAAGTTCTACTACAAATCACATAAGAAGTACATTTTCCTTATAAAACATTACTTACCTCATGTATTTGCCAAGTACATAAATAATTTGTTTTATGTTGTTGTCAAAGTTGTCTGGGAGAGATAAAGGTAGAACATACTGTAACAAAACACAAATAATTATTATTTGTTTCCAAAAAATGCATACCAATAAGAAAATATATTATAACCTACTAATTACCTTAATGAATGAATGTCATTCATGTGTTTTAACCCCACCAAAATCACTTTTTTTCGTTAAGATATTTTGTATGTTCGACGAAAAACCTCGTCGGAAACCTTATTTTCTAAATGACCTCTTTTACAATATTTCTTTGTTTCTCCGTCAATAACCATGGAAGACTAGTATTATATTCATGACCATCGCTATTAGAATTAATAATAACACTTTGCAATGTGTGATTAGCTTCTTGGATGTCACAACAAATCTTTCCAATTCTCTCTTTGTCAGTCCTTCCATCTAATATTCGCCATAACAATTTTGTTATGTTCTTCCCGATATGCATTGTATCAAATAGATGAACTATTTGTAGGTGATCGTAGTATGGAAATCTACTGAATTGCATCAGGTAACTTTTCATTCCTCATGGAAGCCCATTCGT
>WSFP011347278.1:0-35969 GCA_009831015.1 Picea engelmannii
TATACAAATTTGGAAGATCACCTTCACCTTAGCAGTAGTTGCGTGAGTGATGATGGATGGAGAATGATTGACTCGCAGTTTCTGGAGATACCTACTGTTGTGCCCGATGGTTGGTGTTCAATGATGAGTACAGATGATTATTTAACATGGGTGGCGGTGAATGAGATTTTGTCCAAGATCCCCTTGGACCTGTTGTGCCAAGTGTGCAACCTTTTCATACTCCATCATGTTCTACCTAAATGTCTGGTAGACCTGTAACCATCTTGCTCAATACTGGTAGCGCTCTATAGTTTATTTGAGCAAGTCTTTGGTGCCATAACTCACTAGAGCTCACAATGTTATGTACAAGGGCTTGTTCTTGGTGTCCCTTCAATTTATAAAATACTCCCTCTTGGATGCCAATCATGGTAGCTTTATCTATGCTTAAATTCTTGGACCATGGAAGAACTTGGCCATCCACGAAAGCTACCCTAAAACATTTATCTTCTAAAGCAGAGATGGAAAGTATATTCTTCTTCAAGCCTTGTACAGAAAAACTATATTTAATTGAAAGAGGGTTACTTGAGTCAAGTTATAGGGAGGTTTCTCCAACGCCTTTGACTGCATGTCTAGAATCATCCCCAAGCTCCACTTAAAGGGATGAATCCTTTTCTGTTAAGTTTGAAAGAGAAATTTTGAATCTGGTCATGTGCTTGGAAGAACCACTATCTATAAGCCAAGTATCACTCCCTTGAGTGATAGTTCTTGTGAGTGCCGAGATAAATAAAAATTATTCATCCTTTGACTTGTGCTCTTCAACGTCTGTTGCATGCGCATGGTGCTTCTTCTTTCCATTTTCATGTCTAAGAGGACATTGTGCCGCATAATGTCCCATATTCTTGCAATTGTAGCATCTAATCTTTGACGCATCCTTCTTGTAGTGTGGTTTCTTAGACTTCTTCGAACCAACTTCTTCCCTTTCTTTCCTTTTCTTCACTTAAGCAACAAGGGCTTGATTTTCATCATCATTTGTCTTCTATGACTTGGATATTAATTTGGATTCCTCTTGGCTACAATCCGACCATAACTTGTTAAACTTGGGAAATTTGCTTCTAGTGCAAATACCTTGAACGAATGGATCCCAAGAGGAAGGAAATCGATTGAGTGTAGTATTCACAAGTTCAATGTCATCTACTGGTTCTCCAATAGTTACTAACTGGTCCTTGATCTGCAAGATCCTCACATAATAATTGGTGACTGTTTCTAACTTGTTCATCATCATGTTTCTGAGTTGATTCCTTAGAGTAAGATTTCGGCTGGTATTCTTACTTTCATAAAGTCTAGTTAGGACATCAAACATTTCCTTCGGTGACTTCAGTTCTGATACATTAGGTATCAGATGGTATTTTATTGAGTCTGTCAAGATCCTCTTGGCCTTGAATTCATTCTTCCTGAACTTTGTTTTGGATTCTTCATCTTCAGGTTCTGGAAGTACCTGCTTGACATGATCCAATAGCTCATTCTCTTTTAGAATGAGAAGAACTCTATGATTCCAAGATATGAATTTATCTACTCCATTCAATCTATCTTCAACTCTCATACTAGTTGACATTTTTGCCGGTAGAAACTCTAGATCTGAGAAATTTCAACTTTTTGATCTTCACAAAACTACAACTAGAGACTTGCAAGGTGTGCGCTAGGGTAGGGTGAACTGCTTTGTGGTGAAAATAGTCCCAATGACTTGGAACTAGTGCTCAACGATCTTGACAAAGTATTCTAGTGCAATGACAAGGTACTACTGCAAACGATCTTCCTTCCAGTGGTCAAACTGTTCTGAAGCTAACCAACTCTAATACCAAGTTAGATTTTTCTTTATTTACAGAGTAGTAGAGTTACTAGTGTTCTTTTACTTCTTTAACATTTACAGTTATGACATGTACTAAACAATAAGAGCAACATAAACAAGATACAAGAGAACACAAGAGATTTATCCTAGGAAAACCCCAAAGGGGGGAAAAAACAACAACCTTTCTTAGATAGATTTCGTCCAATATAATACACCATGAACCAGCTATTAAGATCTATAGACAAAGAAGAAACCCTAGCACTAGGCTAGCACACAAGCTAGTGCTCATAGCTGCAATAACAATACCATACAATAATAGCACACCTCCTTAGAGAGATAGCGCACATGAGAAAAGCCACCAGAAAGAATAATCCAAAACCTCCATTGCGTCTTCGTCTTCTCCTTAGACTTGCGCTTCCTTCTTCAATGAGAAAGTGAGTGTGTTGTGTTTCAAATGAGCAAGACATCTCCTCTATTTGTAGTCTTCAAGTCACCTTGCCTAGGCTGACTTCGCCTCTTGGGATTCTTATTTTACTTTATTCTTTTCCTGTGGGCCGACTTCTCTTCTGGGGTGTTCTCCTGCTGTTTAATGGTATTCCTTGGACTTATGGAATATTCTTCTCTTCTAAGAAAGGTTGTCTAGAGGAAATTTCCTTCCACATCTACCAAAACATCAACACGAACAAGCATGGAAATGGTGCCAAATAAGTATGGAGAATGGTGCAATTTATAACAGCATGTTTACCATGGAAAATAGCACAAATAAATAACAAGATGAACTCAATGTGGGATGATTTTATTAATAATCTAATCTCATTACACCAATTGGTACAAAAATGACAGAGCAAGAGAATTATAGTGTTGTAGCTTGTAGCTGAAATCTGAAGCAATTTCTACCAAGCTGCCAACAACAAAACGACCTCCTCACAACAGATAATTCAACCCAACACCAAGTGAACTCGACTAGCAATGGAACAGCCTCCAAACAACCAATAACCTGCCTTCAATAAGCTAACAGGAACCTAGTTGTGAGAACCTCAGCCCAGCAATGAAAACTCGGCCAACCATAAAGGAAATTTGACCCAACTAAGAAGATGCGTCCCAACAACCCAAGGAACTCGTGTAATGTCCCCATTTTTGGACATTATTACATTAGAGAGTGTTATGCCTACCAGAGTAGCTAGATAGGGGTGATAGAGAGTTTGAGAGATATTGAGGGATTTTATTGGCCCCGACTTGCATTTTTCATCATCAGGATCCATTCCACACAACTTGGCTTTGGTTCCGTTACATTCCAACGATTTCCGTAATTTTGAGTTATTATGGGTCATATCTTAATTAAATTCACTAATAAGGTCATAATGGGCATATTACTTGGAGAAACCTCTTAGTGTAATAGCTCATCAGAATCGAGAGGAAGAGCATTACATGATAAGATGATGAGAAGTGACTTTCAGTGGTCTGAGAAGCCATAAGGATGGATAACTCACATTTTAGAGGTAAAATGGTTAATTTATTAATTAAGTGATTTAATCAAGGAATAATAAAATAAAGTAAAAGTCACTTGGAGGGAAAGGTCAAAAATGAATTAGGGTTTCAGGAAGCTATAAAGAAAGGGTAAAGCAACCTAATTCATCATTGTGTTATGATTTTATGTTGAGAGAGTTTCCAGAGGAGGAGGAGAATCGACCTTCTGTTGTTTTGTGGATTTTTGGAAGAAAGCACTACCATTGATCGGTTTCGGTGTTGAGAGACATACCCTATCCTATTGGAGATACCATCTAGGTATTTCACTGTGCTATTCAAGAGGATCCAGCTTGCAGTGGTTGCGCAGCTCAGCTAGTGAGGGTGCAAGGGTTAGAGAGGACTTTGTGTAGTTGCACGAGTCTAGAGATTATCTTGCAGATTCCTTCCAACCCAGTCGAGGACTAGACAAGGCGCATATTTTGAGCCACCAGTCATTAGTTTCTGACAGTGGAATCTCCCATAGTGCAATAGACAACCATATAGTGTGCAACTCTTGAGGAGGGGCATTTTGGGTTCCATAGGGAGTTTCGGATCAGATTTGAGGAAACCCTCCCGATCCAGTACAACATTAGTAGGGTGCACATTTTGAGTCATATAGCAGCGGATTTCATCGGTGGAATCATTAGGGCGCACTCATTGAGCCCAAGATATGTGTAACCCCTCAGGGGATGAAATCCAGAGCTTTCGACATCCGATCTTCAGTCCGCCAGTCATCAGTAGCAGCCTATTGGCTAGGGCGCTCAGTTTGGGACAATTTCCAGGTGATTATATCAAGTATAGCCACCAGGGTGCGTTTTCCAGAGTTGCAACAGTTGCCGTGAGTTTCCAGAACTGCATCTTTTTACCGATCTATCTGTGCATGCACAGATCTGCCTTCATCATCTGATTGCAGGTATTTTATATTAGTTGCTTCTATTCCATTGGCGATCCACGATATCTAGGTACCGATTTCATCTGCTTTCAACATATTATTGTATTTCTTGCTATTTTCCCTCATAATACATATGAATGAGATGGTGTTTGTTCCTTATTCTTTATGCATCATATATTCAGCGTAAACATTAATTGAATGAAACACACATGAAAAAATCACCAATAATGTTATAACATTAACTCAAACACATTCAGAAACCCCCAGAGTATCAGATCAGATAGTAGATTTGACAGTTAGCAGTGTTTCCTAGACTAGACAAGTTAGAAACATTACAATGGTATCAAAGCTGGTTTCCCTGCCAGCCTAATGGGAAAATTAGTGAGGAGTTATTTCAGATTGTTTCCACTAAATTTCATCGGTGATAACTTGCACTTATACCTTCAGATGCAGTATTAGAGAGAAAATTTTAGATCATATATGGAGGACAGTGTGAGGAATATTCGTAATATCCTTGCACAAGGGCGAGAAGAGTTGCGATAGGCTATGGCAAGACTTCAAAACAATGCAGGGATTAATGGAGCTAGTGGTTCAAAGAGGAAACAAACAGGACAAAAAAGATATGATGAGGATTTTGCAGATTATTTAAGGGAGTATTAGGAGCTTGGTCCAGCATTTCATGAAGACATGTCATTCAAGGATTTTTACACCATCAAACATCTTCAGTGGTATGAACACAAAGTATCAGTGGACAAGAAGGTGAAGGTGCCAAGGAAAAAGGATAATGGTGCATATGGTGAAGAGACCCCATCAACTGATGTTGAGGATTCCACATCATACCTTAATAATGCTTCTCATGATAATGAGGATGTGCGTGAACAATTGGAGGGGCATGATGATAGCACATGTTCTTCATCTTCCTTATCATGCAATGTTGAGGATCCAACACTTCAGTATAGTGGTGACACTTGTCAGGATTCATATGTGTTGGCACTTAGACATGATGAGATTATGAGGTTGCATGACCTACCCTTGGGTGAGACATGGATTCCAGGAAGTCATGTATGGAGGATGATAAGTTTCATATGATGAAAATGACACATTTTCCATATTCTCAGACACCTATGACAACCGTGACACATGAGGATATCAGTGGAATTTATGATACGATAGAGGATCCTTGTGTGGGGATTATACACAAGGGACATATGGATCTGCAGATCCAGGAGGAGAGGCATCAATTGGATCCAATTAACTATATACATACCTATCAATATGAGGAGAGTAAGTCACCTCTTTTGGGGAGTCTATTGTTAGATCAAGTTGTGGAGACTGACTGTTTGATGGGATACTCACTTCCAGGACTGGTCTACAGTGATGAGGATGCACTCCCTATTGGTCGGGATGACCATATATCATGTCTGGACACATATGTATGGGATCCAAGTGCAGATGACATTAGCAGAGTGAGTGCACAAGAGGATACAACTGACCATACAATATACAATGCGATTCAGATGGGGGTAGCAGTTGGTGATGGTGTGCAGTGGCATACAGGAGGACTCAATAACACAATGGACAGGGTGAAGTTCAATGCCTTATATTTTGAGGACTGTGTTGTTGAGGATTCCATTTTTGACACTAGCAGTGAGAGGCATGAGGTAGAACCTCAACAGGCCTGTGATCAGGAGTCACAATACTTGACAGGAAAGTTGAGAGTTAGTGAGGACATGATCATGGTAGCCACTAGATGTATTGATGATACACACACATTGGTGGCAGGTTATTGTTGGAGGGCCTCGATGGCACATGATAGTTCAAATAGGGGATTTTCCATTGATGATTTCCATACACTCAGGGAGAGAATGACTGTGATGAGGGCCGAATACCAACAATTATTGATAGATAGAGATTACCTATTGGAGGTTGGAAAGATGTATCACAGGGCACTGAGGGAGCAGGAGGTTGAGGTGGACCAACTCACTCATGAGTTGGTGAGCACATAAGGATTATTGGAGGGCACACAGATAACCCTTCAAGAATGAAAGGGAAGACTAGAGGAGTTCCTTGAGGAGACTAGTCAGAGATCCACTATATCTATCTCAGCAGGGAGTTAGATATATCCTTCAGTTACATTGTTAGAGGATATTGGTGGTTTGGCAGAGGAGCACCAGTGGATGGAGGAGCATGAGGAGCACCCAATATCACTGATGAGTATGGAGAGATACGATACAAAGACATAGGAGGATGTCCATGGGTCACAAGGACCACCCTTCACGAGGGGTTTTGAGGTAGTTGGGCACTCACATACACATGTGGATTCCAAATCCATGGGTAGTTATGAGGACACTTCCATTTGTGTTCCATATTGACCAACCTCCATGTAGAGGATGACCCAGTAGTACACCTGGGATCCATTATGTTGCAGGTGTATACAAGAGACCACACGAGTATGCAGGGGCATACAATGATGAGTGGTAGTTCATAGATACATACAAAGGTGTACAGTGGGATTTAGAGGGATGCACTAGATTACAGGGAGGAGATGTACTTAGTAGAGCATGGATATTCCTCTCCCTTGCAGCAGTATATAGATATGGAATATCACCTTCACCGTAGCAACAAATGCATGAGTGATGATGGATGGAGAATGATTGACTCACAGTTTGTGGAGATACCTACTGTTCTGCTCGATGGTTGGTGTTCAATGATGAGTACAGGTGATTATTTACCATGGGTGTCGATGGGTGAGATTTTGGTCAAGTTCGTGGAATTGACCAAAGCATATGATACTTTCCAGTCCTATAGTTGGTTGTAGATATTTATGATAGCCTTTCCAGATACTTTCATCATCTATAGTAGCACATGGGGAGCTAGACAGTGGCAGGGGACATGGAGAGTTGGTAGGTTGAGACCACCTAACATGAGTGTCTTAATTGCATACAACAGGATAAGGGTATATCATTAGGGACATACAATTGAGGCCCTGAGCGTGATAGAGAGTATCTTAGGCCATGGGACAAAGGATATCTAAGAGGTTGATACATATTCATACTCTCGTTGGGATGAGGATCGAGGTATTTTGACATTTACCAGTTAGTGGGGATTGGAAGTGATGAACTTCCAAATTTGACATGGGATCTGGGAGTCCATTTGGTCAATAGTTTATTTCATGTTATGGGGATCTAGGAGCTCCGTGAGTTTCCAGAACTACATCTTTTTACCGATCTTTCCGTGCATGTGAAAATATTCCTTCATCATCTGATCACGAGTTTTTTATATTAGTTTCTTGTATTCTAGTGACGATCCATGAGATCTAGCTGGCAATTTCATATGATTTCAACATATTATTGTATTTACTACTATTTTCCCTCATAATACATATGAATGAGATGATGTTTGTTCCTTATTCTTTATGTATCATATAATTCTGTCTAAACATTAATTGAATAAAACACACATGCAAAAATCACCAAGCATGTTAAAACATTAACTCAAATGCATCCAGAAACCCCCGAGAGCATCAAATCCGAAAGTGGTTTTGATAGTTAGCAGTGTTTCCTAGACTAGCCGAGTTAGGAACATTACAACTCATCCCTAGTAAATAACTCAACCCCTTGATGAAGAAATTTTCCCACAAAAAGAGCTTGGTCCCTATTATCCCCATTTTGTGGATAACTAAGGAGATGATGTCTCAAGGCCCTCAAGTTGAAGATATGGAGTGTCGAGAGACTACATGACCATCAATACCCTTTGCACAGATGGAAAAAACACTCACCACCATAAATGGTCATATGTTTACAGATGGCATCCACCACACTAGTTGGATTCTGTAAGGTAGTGGGCCTTGCTCTATGAGGTACAAATCCGTGCTATGGTGAGCATCATTTCAATACCTAACCCATTTGATTATGTTGTATCTTAGATTGGTCTAGATCTCATGATATGTTCTTGGACATTATGCCTTTTTCCCCGCTTCACCTTGGTGTTTGACATTGTGCCCTAGTAAGTGGTCTTCTTTGGGAATGGGTTTTCTATTGGGAAATCCTTTAATGAGCCATCATACCATTCTCGACCATACTTACCATTTTCCATCATTATTCCCCTCCATTTACTTATCTCTTGGGATTTTAGGGTGTATATACCCAAGAAGGGGTTGTCCCTCATTCTATGGGAAGAAGGGGATAAATGCCTAGAGGGGTTGGTGTTGGGTAAAAGAGAAAAGCCTTATATAAAACTTACAGATGCTTTGCCCAGGGATCACCCAAGAAAGAAATAAAACACTTATCTTTGAATAAATGGGACCGAAAATATAATAAAGAAATGCTTGAAAGGTAGGTTGAAGGATAGGAGGTCTCATCATGAGTCGACCTATCATGTCTATGGATATCTAGTGGTATGACATTGTCATCATCTTGTCACCAAACCAGGGCATTGACTCTCAATTGCATGGCTGAGAGAAAGGGGGTGTCATCACGAGCCAACCTTATCATTTCCATTAGGTATTTGTGGGTGACAATGCCACCACTTGGTCACCAGGGCACATTATTCCTTTATTTAGTCTTAAAGTGATATGTTCAAGTCATAATTGATTACTAAATACATTGATGATATTGCTGATTGATCTTGTGCTTTATATGCTAATTTGGATACTTCATTTGCTGATATAAACTGTCATCCACTGCTGCAATTTACGGGCAACAAGGTTAACTTGCTGATCCATACTAACACATAACATTGCAAGGTACCTTTTCTTGTGTTTTGGGTAGGTACAGGTGCACCGAAAACTATCTTTTCACTTAGTATCCATTTACCTCTCTTCACTTACCATCTCCAACCAATAATTTCTTCCATCACTCGACCTTTCGGGGGACTTATCCTTAGACTTCCCTTCATCCTTTCCATTCCCCCTAGGGTCTCTGGGATTGCCTCCCAGGAGTGACCTTAGTCACCCCCCCAAGTGCGGGACCTACATCGAGGTGACATTGGGTGTAGGATTCCCAAAGTTTTAGCACTTGTTCTGTGGTTGGGTCGGTATTTTCCCAACCTACAACTTGTGCTATAACAATCCCTACTTAACAAATCGATCTGCACATAATAAAACTTATCCTACACAAGGAATACATCTTCTACAACCCAAGACTTCTGCCAAAAAGGTAGATCAACTCCTCAATGATGGAATCCAATTAGAATACCTAGATGGTCTTCCCAATCAATGGATATGGTGGATCTCTCAGCATCGAAACCTGATTAGCTAGGGTTGAATATTTCACCATTGAAACCAATCCAACTAGGATTTACTCCAAACCCCAAAGGCTCCAAGAGCTCTCCAAATCAAATCGGAAATATCATCAACATCATGAGAGGAAATGATCTCCTATCTCTTCTTTATACCTCTTTCACCTTTTTCTCCTCAAGTGACTTTTTAATTCATCTTTAATATTTTCTTTAAAATCACTTTATTAATTTATTAGACCTTTTTACTCCAAAAAGTGATTGATTTGACTTTACAAACATATTCGGGTACTGGAAGTCACTTTTCATCAGCCCAAAATTTAGAGCTCTTTATGCCAATTCCAATGAGATATTACACTAAGGTATCCTCTCTGGTAATTTGATTAAGATGATGCCCTTGGTAAGATTAATTAAATTATGCTCAATAATACTCCCAAAATTACAGGAATAGTCGAAATGCTTCAAAACCGAAACTAACTACACAGGAGTGATCCCGATGATGAAAGATGATGAACGAGCCTAACTGGGCATCATATAAACCATATAAACCCTCTAAATTAATTGGTAATGTTAAACAGCCCCTCTGATCATGTTGACCCAGTCCTTGAAAGTCATCTCCAATCACAGAGCATTGGGACCCAAAAATGGGGACATTACAACAACATCCACCAATGATATACCATAGCACCAAAGAGCATATCACAACTATCAATCAAACCATCAAGTGAACCCATTAACTCATAAACTCAAAGCTCCATCAACCAAATATATGCAACCATGAAGAGATAACTTAACCATAACAATCCATCGCAAAAGAGTAATGGATCTCCTCCAATCCAATGCACCAACTCAAGAAAGAAAAACATCAAATCCATGAAAAGAATGAAGGTGTGTACCCCCAATCTATCAAAAACTCCATGAGCACCCTGCCACAAATCATATCTTGTGATGAAAATCATAAGAGTTACCCTCATGCAATGTGAGGGGGTACTAGGTCTTAATTTTGGTGTCCAGTTAATGAATGCAATTGTAGAGGATACATGTTAACACTTGGAAGATGAAGTGGCTAAGATAAGGACTCACAAGAAATGCACTGGAGAGGTGGATATTTAAGTAAAATAAGATGCTCGAACTCCACATAAAACTCTATATCTATATATTTATGAGACTAGCCAATGTATTTTGAAGTTTAAATTATTAATATAAGCATCAGTTTTGTGACTTCAAGGTTGATTGGCCTCTGAAATTGCCGTGTTTTCATGGTCTTAGTATCCGAATAATTTAGTCTTGTTTATTTCATTCTTTATCTTATCATACTTTTTCCTCTTTTACCAAATGTCTGCTGCATTAAGTTATTTGCAATTCAGAATAAGTTTTCTTTCTTAATAAGATGAAGGAAATAAATAGTTTACACAGACACTAAGGGAATTGGTCATGAATGAATCCACTACACACTTATTTTTCAAAATTATGTTTGTATTCTTGCGGAACTGTAATGTTCCCAAGCCAAGATTCCAAGAACATTGTTTTTTTCATTGATTTTTATGGGTTTTCTGGTTGTGGCATTTTGTCAAACACTTTGCTGATTTAAGTCTCATGAGTTGCGCTAGGGTTTAATATGATGGTTTAATGTGTGATTGCAACAAATAAGAATATATAGCAATGGAACATACCTCAACAAGATACAAGATCAACAACACAACAAATAACCAAAAATACCTCAAATCCGATTTTATTCATAGTAGTAGAAGATCTTGATACAATAGATCTATAGATCTGGAACAATATAGCTGAGAACTCATAAAAAATGACAATAATACTCCAACAAGTCCAAGAGGAGAAGATACAAGCCTTCAAAGGTCAATAGCTGCAAGAGATGAATGATAATATGAAATCCTGGCCCTATGAAGTGCCAAACCCCCAAATTGGCTGAGTTGCACACTATCTTGGTGGCTGTAGATACCCTAGAGTTCGGTCCTCCTCTCCCTGTGCTCCAAATGACTCCAAACTCTCTCAGAATGTAGATCAGGCCACTAGAACCCTCCTGGCAAAGTCTCAAGATGAATGAAGAAGATCTGGACCTCCAGAAGATTGATCCCTCTATCTGCAGTGCACCCTCTTTCTTCCCAACTTGTGTTAAGCCCAATAAATAATAAGAAAAATAAAACTCCTCCGAAAAGGGATAGGAAAGGTGCTCTAGGCCCTACAAAGTATACCCAAAATTCCTTTTCCTCAGACTCCTTCTCCTCTACCAAGATCATGCTATTCTCCTCAATGTGGTGTGCCTTACTGTTGGTAACTCCCTGAAGCTGCGCCCTAGCTCTCTCTGAACCTCTGCCTGATGTAGAATCCACCTATGAATGAATATATTTGATGTAGAATGGTGAGGGAGAAATATTTCGCCTCTGTGACCAAGCTTGGACTAGGTTGGGTGGGATATTTTCATCACTGAGTTGATCTCTAGGGTTTGTTAAGTCAAAACCCACAAGTGCATGGGATCATTAGCAAGAAGCCAGATATCAAATGATAAACAACATAATGAGATAATAGAGGCCCCTATCTCTCTTTATCCAGCCTTCTCACCTTGTCTCTCCAAGTGACTTTTACTTTATTTAATTATTAATTAATTAATTAACCATTTTACCTCTAAAAAGTGGTTTATCTCTCCTTGTGGCTTCTGTGGCCACTGAAAGTCACTTCTCATCATCCTATCCTGTAGTGCTATTCCTCCCGATTTCAATGAGCTATTACACTAAGATGTTCCTCCAAGTATTATTCCCAATATGACCTCCTTAGTGAATTTAATTAACATATAGCCCAAAATAACTCAAAATTACAGAAATCGTCGGAATGCAATGAAACCAAAGCCAAGCTGTGCGGAATGGATCATGATGATGAAATATGATGAGTGATTCAAGGCGAGCTCAATAAAACCCCTCAATATCTCTTATACCTGCTAACACCCCCGTCTGGATACTCTGGTTAGTTTAACACTTTGTAATATAATGGTGTCCAAAAGTAGGGTCATTACTGTCCTCCCTGCTATAAAATTTCTTTTCCTCAAGCAATAATTGAGTCAATACACATATACTATTGAGGTTCCATGTCCACCTGTGGGACACAAAGTAGGCTCCATCCAAAGCTGAAATATCACGCACTCTACCCCCTGGATCCCATATCAAGACATGAACTACAATACCCTGTGAGGTGTAATCCTGTAACATATCAACACCACGAGTCTCCTACAAATGACACCTAGCCTCAACCCGGTATGAGTCTATCCTCCAAGTCCATATAAATACCAACACAGTCTCCACCAACTGAACATGTTGTTTCCATCGTGAGGTACTACAAGACCTCAATGAATCACCCTCAAGTGATGTGCTCCCCTCAATACTGAAGCTCAATGGAAAGTCAAAGTGACCTTTCCCTGCAAAGATCCACTCACATCTATCAGTCAATGAACTGCTCGACCCTGAAATCCCCTGGCTCCATGCTAGTCTTTGCTCAGGATCACCATGCTGACGCTGCACTACTTTGATCATGACTATCTGCTCACAATATATAACTGGATTCCCCACTCCTAGGTCCTCATGCTGAAATACCTGTGGAAACTGGACCTGTTGTCAAGAAGCTGCACCTGTAAAAGTATCTTTGTGGAAGTAACATTTTCCCAACCATCTCCATACTCGATCATGAGTATCAATAGGGAGAACCTGTCTCGCCCCATAGGACAAGCCCCTGCAAGCCCTCTCAAAACCATCCAAGAGTGAAGTATGTTGCTGTTTGGTGAAACCTGGACCATCATAAGATGAAACACCCTACTAACCAAATGGACTCCTGAATCCCATGGAAAAATTGAAATTTCATCACTTCCAATCCCCACAAACTACTCATGTGTCATAATGATAACTGTCAGAATCCCTCCATGCTCACCCTCATGAGAATTTGAATCTATGTCCCCCTCTGAGAAATCCATTATCCCATGGCCTACGATGCTCACCATCATGCCCAAGCTCTCAACTATCTGTCTCTGATGATCCACCCCTATCCTGTTGTATGCAATAAAAGCACTCCTGTCAGGTGGTCCCATACTATCAACTCTCCCTATCCCCTGCCACTGTTTATCTCCCCCCTATGATGTTGTCAATTATGAAAGTGTCGGGAAAGGCTAATAGAAACATCTATAACTGAATGCAAGACTGGAAAGTATCATATGCTTTGGTCAATCCCAAGGATTCAACTAAAAGCTCGTCCATCGATACCCATGGTAAATACTCGCCTGTAGTCATCACTGAACCCCAATCATTAGGTACAACTGGGGGTAACTCCTCAAACTGCTGGTCAACCACTCTCCATCCATCATCGCTCATGCAATTGTTGATATTGTGAAGGAGATCTCCCATATCTATACACTACTGCAAGGGAGAGGAGTCTCCATGCTCTACTAAGTACGTCTCCTTCCAACAATCCAATGCGTCCCTTTGAATCCCACTGTACACCTCGACATGTCTTTGTGAACTATCACTCACCACTGTATGCTCCTGCATACTCATGTAATCTCTTGTATACTCCTACAGAATCATGGATCCTGGGTGTACTACCAGGTCAACCTCTACATGAAAGTCAACCAATCCTGGAACACAAATGGAAGTGTCCTCATAACTTCGCCTGAATCTGGAGTCCCCATGCGTATGTGAGTGCTCGAATGTCTCAAAGATCCTCGTGGAGGGTATCTATTGTGACACATGGACATCCTCCTGTGTCTCCGGATCATATCTCTCCATACTCATCAGTGATCCTGGGTACTCCTCATGCTCTTTCATCAACTGGTTCTCCTCTGCTAAACCACCAACATCCTCTAGCAATGTGGATGAAGGATATATCTGACTCTCTGCTAAGATAGATGTAGTGGATCTCTATATAATATCCTCAAGGAGATCCTCTGATCTGGAATCTAATTCTTGAAGGGTTGTATGTGTGCCTTTCAAGAATCCTCGTGTGCTCCCCAAATCATGAATGAGTCAGTCCACCTCCAACTCCTGTTCCCTCAGGGCCCTATGATACATCTTGCCAAATTCCAATAAGTAGTCTTTGTCCATAAAAAATTGCTAGTGGTCAGCCCTCATCATAGTCACTCTCTCCTTGAGACTATGAAATTCATCCATGGAAAATCTCCCATCTGAACTATCATGTGCCATTGATGCCCTCCAACAATAATATGCCACCAATGCATGTGTGTCATCAATGCGCCTAGTGGCTGCCCTGATCATGTCCTCACTGACTCTCAATTGTCCTGCCAAGTACCGAGAATCCTGATCATAGTCTTTTTGAGGTGCTACCTCATGCCCATCACTACTAGTGTCAACCCTGGAGTCCCCAAAAACACTCTCCCCAAAATATAAGGCACTGAACTACCCACCGTCCACTGTGCTACTGGGTCCTCCTGTATGACACTGCAAACCATTACCAACTGCTACCCCCATCCGAATCACACTGTATCCTATATGAGCATTTGTATACTCCTATGCACTCACCCTTCTACTATCATCTGCGCCTGGATCCCATAAATATGTGTCCAGACACGTGCTATGGTCATCCTGACCAATAAGGAGTACATCCTCATCACTGCAGACCGGTCCTGGAAGTAAGTGTCCCATCAAACTGTCAGTCTCCCCAACCTGATCAAACAATGGAGTCTCCAAAAGAAATGACTCACTCTCTTGATCATACTGATGCATATGTGTAAGGTCAACTGTCTGCAATTCATGTCTCTCCTCCTGGGTCTGTGGATCCATATGTCCCTGGTGTGCATCCCTCACACAAGGCTCCTCCATCATATCAGAAATGCCACTGATATCCTCATGTGTCGTGGATATCATGGGTGTCTGAACATATGAAAAATGTGTCATGGTCATCATAGGAAGTGTTATCTCCTAGAAATTCAGCCTCTCAAATCATTCTTTTCACCAAAGTTTGGTCATATCAGTTGTATTGGAAGGGTGACTAGTAGTATTCAAAGTTCACTAAACCAATATTCTCATATTGAAAAGTATCTCAGTTTGAGTTATCTTAAGCATGGGAGTGAGTCCTACATCGAAGAAGAGTCATTATTCCCCTCATTTGTCATATTTAATCATTATGAGACCTTGTCTAAATAAAATCTCCTCACCTCACAAGTTTGTAGCACAAACTTCTTTTTTTACACTGTATGCGCTACAAACTCTTATGTTTTCCACATGGGCGAGTTTTGGTCAAAGATGATTTCTTATTAAGATTTTTGGGTGATGATTGATGGTCTAATTTTATGGTCATGAGCTTACATACATTTTGAAATCAAATTATCAACTTACATGGCTTAATGATGTACCTATTATATCATGATCTTACTAGCTAGAATTTTGCTCTCGGATTTTTGAAAAAACATTTTTGCTTCCTTCCTCATCACAAGTGCTAATTTTGGTTCCAACAGTATACAAAGCATGTATTTGGAGTGTCCTTATGAAGGTACAGGTTCAGAATCTTTGCAGAAGTGTGTATTGGCATATGAGGATCCTAGCAAGCCATTAATTCACAATAATCTACATACCATGCATATTTTGTTTTGTTACAACAAGTTTTGACTGGTCAACAAGTCAACGATGAGTATGGCTATGTTATAGGTGTTGAAAAATATTTTCCTCAAGGTCCTAAAACATCATACATCCATGTATCATTTTTCAGAAAGGTTGTGTGCTTTTCCAATGCACTTGAGCTGCATTTGAAATGACAAACTCTTATTTCTTGCAAAGGAGGTATAAGTGAGGTTTGATGGTAAGATTCAACTTTATTCATGGTATTTGAATGTTTTATTATGTCATATGGTGTTCAGAGACCAATTCCAGCCTTCAATTCACTTTCAAAGTCATTTCTTCATGCACAAAGGTCAAAACAGTCAACTACAGGAGTTTGTAGCGCAAAATGTGTTTTTCCTGTGTATTGTGCTACCAACTCTTCAAACTTTCAACATAAATGAGATTTGGTCAAAATTCGACTTGGAAAGAGGATTTTTGGGTCAATTTGGCCACATGTATTTGAATATAATATCACCCCCCATCAAATCGTGCAGGTGGCACTTCGTTTCCTCAATGGAAACATTCTAGGGATCAAATCCTAGATTGTAGGAATATGACTAAATTTTGGAAATCTGTGTTTTCCTGTTTTAGTCATATTTTTTGGAGATAGATTCCGATGATATGGAAATGTATTTTTAGAAAGTGAGAGAGGTTTTTCGCAATAACTAGCTCCTCTTCAAAAACCTCTCTCATTTTTCCAACAACTATTTGTAATAGGGAGATATAGGTGAATCTTTGAGCATCATTTTCCATAAATTTGACAGTTTGTATTTTCCAGCCACGTTAGAAATTCGGATTTGAGTTGGATTTTTTCAACAAACTAAAATAGGTGAAGAGGTTATGAGATCCATATATTTTGGATCTAAATGAGGATGTAATCTCTATAAAGAGGACCCAAGAGAGGTTCACAATTGAATACTTTTAGACACTCCTTATTGTAAAAACCTTGATATATATTTTGGAATGAAAAGCTTCTTTCAGTGATATTGTTCAGACTTCTATTCATCTTCCTTTTTTTGTACTTGTGAGTTGAATGTCATGTTCATTTCCTGGTTTACTTAATGATTGATGACTTTTATCTTATCTCTGCATTAGTAAACTGAGATCACAAAGCTTATGCTGGTTATTTTCAACCTTTCACATGTGTTTTCAATATACGCGATGCCGTTGGCATAGTTAGCATTCTCCATACACCTATATTTTGAAAACCCTCTGATCAATAGCTCTTGAAGGCCTTATCTTGTCTATATATATTCAAATTATATTTAAGTGAAGAAATGAGTGTGTGAATTATTCATCTTTGATCCAATCTTCAATACATTATTGAACATTCTAATTAAGTTACCAGGCTCTCTTGATATAAAACCTAAAGAGACTCCTGGAGTGATAACAAATTGGTGCTGTTGCTGGGGAAAGGAGTGTGAAGCAAGCTTCCCTGGGAGATGACATAGTCCCAGATTTCGATGATAGACAAAGGCATGGCATCAGTTTGGTTGTAATCTTCTATCTGGCGACTCCATGAAGGACGAATTCAATGGTGACTCCACAATCTTCAAATGTCAAAGGAATTTGCTGCTCTTTTGGCTCAGAGGTTTGCACCTCTCAAATTCTCTGCAGTTTCTGGTTTCCCACATCTAGCACCTCATGTGACAGAATGGGGAGATTTTCTACCTATCTTCAGAGAGAGGAAAGAAGACAATCCTGCATAACACCTCATCAAGTTCCATGAGTGCATGGCTCTGTTAGATCTATAACATGAGGATGTTCGAATGAAGATGTTCATGCATTCATTGAATGGTGATGCATGTAAGTGGTATTTCTCATTATCTCCTTCTAGTATTTCATATTTGAAAGAGTTTCACAGAGTATTCAATGAGCATTGCAAAATGTACTTTTCAGATGAGTTTTTATTTGAAAATTGTTGTGAGGAATATGAATTGAATAAAGAGATTGAAGTTATAGATAGATAAGATTTTCTTCCTCACAATCTTCATCAGCTCTCTAATGATCTTCAAGATGATATGCTTTCACATGACAATGAACTAGAAATGAATAGTGAAGAAGTTGAAGGTTCTCTTACCATCATTAAGTCTGATTGTTATGAATATGAAGAGTTGTTTCCTTTAGCTACAAATGGAGATGATCAGCTGTATTTTGGTCAAATTCCCATTGAAATCAGTGAGGGTAGCCCACAATTTTCATATTTGCAAACAAAGGGAGATTGCAACAGCTATGAGGAACTGTATTTTCATAGATCATCCATTTTTAAGGAGGAACAACAAAAGGACTATCTTTTTCCTTATGTACCTTTTGTTCCAAATTTTGATGGAAAGGTTGATTATGATGAGGAAGAAGGTGGTGTTATTTCAAATATGTTTCAAAATCATATTGCTGATGACTATATGCATAAATCTTCATCTCTTCCATTAGGATTTTATCCTGATGTTCCCATATTTGACAAATATAGTGATGATGAAGAAGATTTTAAAGTTTGTGAAGGCTTGTTGACTAACGAAATATCATCTAGTTCTACATTTCAGCAAGAAGAAGATCATCAATGTAATTATGTTATGGTTGATGATAGTTATGAGTCTGTTGTTCAAAATTCCAATGAAAATCTCCTTAGTTTTGATACATCTTTCAAAGATATCATTGTTGGAGAGAGTAATCAACAGTTCTCTCATGATATATTTTTAAAGACTCATCCTTCATTTGATCATTTTGGAGACAATGATGTAGAAGATCAAAAACATATCTTATCTTTTCTCTCAGAAATTGTCAGTTGTAATCGGCCACCACATCATAGTGATGGATATGAGTCACAGGGATATAGAAAATGGGAAGACATACATGAGCAGTTAATGATTTTGAATCGGTAAGATGGTGATCACAGTTTTGAAGACCATCTCTCATACTCTCTTAAGTTTTCATATTTTATCATATCGCTTGTATTTGACAGTGAGTATGATCTCCTGAAAGAGTTGTTATGGTCACTATTATTCTTTTATTATTATCTTCTAATTAGTGGCATAAAAAGAAGCCTTTCAGTCACGAGTTTACTTGTATGGATTCATTGGAAGCATGATTTCACTTGATCAACAAGCAATACAATTGATTAGAGTAGGAGTGTACATGAATAAGATTAGTAGTTGAGCATTGTTTTTTAGTTTTCAATGAATAAGCAGAGTTGTTTTCAGTATATCAGGGTATGACATAAGTGAATATCAAATCTTGAAGGTTTGCAGGGGATTGGTTGCACAGGACCGATGATTCCATAGCCCAATGGACAAGGCGACTGGAAATACTAAGTTCTTGGAAACCTCACAAGGAATTTTCCATCCCAGTTGGAGCCAGATGTTAGCTCCTAGAAATTCATCCTCTCAAATCATTCTTTTCACCAAAGTTTGGTCATATCAGTTGTATTTGAAGGGTTACTAGTAGTCTTCAAAGTTCACTAAACCAATATTCTCATATTGAAAAGTGTCTCAGTTTGAGTTATATTAATCCTAGGAATGGGTCCTACATCCAATAAGAGTCATTATTCCCCTCATTTGTCATATTTAATCATTATGAGACCTTGTCTAAATCAAATCTCCTCACCTCACAAGTTTGTAGCGCAAACTGCCTTTTTTACAATATCTGCGCTACAAAATCCCATGTTTTCCACATGGGCGAGTTTTAGTCAAAGATGATTTCTTCTTAAGATTTTTGGGTGATGATTGATGGTAAAATTTGATGTTCATGAGCTTACATAAATTTTGAAATCAAATTATCAACTTACATGGCTTAATGATGTACCTATTATATCATGATCTTCTTACTAGCTAGAATTTTGCTCTCGAATTTCTGAAAAAACATTTTTTCTTCCTTCCTCATCACAAGTGCTAATTTTGGTTCTAGCAGTATACAAAACATGTATTTGGAGTTTCCTTATGAAGGTACATGTTCATAATCTTTTCATAAGTGTGTATTGGCATATGAGGATCCTAGCAAGCCATTAATTCACAGTAATCTACATACCATTCATATTATGTTTTGTTACAACAAGTTTTGATTGGTTAGCAAGTCAACAATGAGTATGGATATTTTAGAGGTGTTTCAAAAGATTTTCCTCAAGGTCCTAAAACATCAGACATCCATGTATCAGTTTTCAGAGAGGTGTTATTTTCCAATGCACTTGAGCTACATTTTAAATGACAAACTCTTATTTCTTGCAAATGAGGTATACGTGAGGTTTGATGCTAAGATTCAACTTTCTTCGGGGTATTTGAATGTTTTATTATGTCATATGGTTTCCAGAGACCAATTCCAGCCTTCGATTCACTTTCAAATTCATTTCTTTATGCATAAAGGTCAAAACAGTCACCTACAGGAGTTTGTAGCGCAAACTGTGTTTTTCCTATGTATTGCGCTACCAACTCTTCAAACTTTCAACATAAATGAGATTTGGTCAAAATTCAACTTGGAAAGAGGATTTTTGGGTCAAGGTGGCCACATATATTTGAATATAATATCATACCCCATCAAATCATGTAGGTGGCACTTCGTTTCCTCAATGGAAACATTCTAGGGATCAAATCCTAGATTGTAGGAATATGACTAGATTTTGGAAATCCGTGTTTTCTTGTTTTAGTCATATTTTTTGGAGATAGATTCCAATGAGGTGGAAAGGTATTTTTGGAAAGTGAGAGATTTTTTCACGAGAACAATATCCTATTAAAATATCTCTCTCAGTTTTCCAACATATGTTTGTATTCGTGAGATATAGGTGAATCTTTGAGCATCATTTTCCAGAAATTTGGCAGTTTGTATTTTCCAGCCACCTCACAAATTTGGATTTGAGTTGGATTTTTTCAACAAAATAAAGATAGGTGAAGAGGTTATGAGATTCATATATTTTGGATCTAGATGAGGATTTAATATCTATAAATAGGACCCAAGAGATGAGCTAAAGAGAGGTTCGAGATTGAATACTTTTAGACACTCCTTATTGTAAAAACCTTGATATATATTTTGGAATGAAAATCTTCTTTCAGTGATATTGTTCAGACTTCTATTCATCTTCCTTTTTCTGTACTTGTGATTTGAATGTCATGTTCATTTCATGGTTTACTTAATGATTGATGACTGTTATCTTATCTCTGCATTAGTAAACTGAGATCACAAAGCTTCTGCTGGTTATTTTCAACCTTTCACATGTGTTTTCAATATATGTGATGTTGTTAGCATAGTTAGCATTCTCCATACACCTATATTTTTCAAACCATATGATAAATAGCTCTTTAAGGCCTTATATTGTCTAGATATATTCAAATTATCTTTAAGTGAAGAAGTGAGTGTGTGAATTATTCATCTTTGATCCAATCTTCAATACATTATTGAGCATTCTGATTAAGTTACCAGGCTCTCTTGATCTACAACCTGAAGAGACTCCTGGAGTGATAACATGAAGCTCATCCTCCTCCATGCATGATTCCCTGAAAACCATGTCTACACCCAAGGGTAGGTCATCCAACCGCCTACTCTCATCATATCTCAGTGCTAACTCGTGTGAATCCTCACACGTGTCACCACTGTGCTGAAGTGTTAAATCCTCAACACTGCTTGCTGTGGAAGATAAGGAACATGTGTTATCATCATGTCCATCCAACTGTCCCTCAAATGTGAAAAAGTCGCTAGCCTCATCAGACTGCTATAAATAGGCATCTATGGTTGCATCCTTCTGCAACTTCTCATCCTCACTGTCATAGTGCACCTCAACAATGTACACCTTCCCTTTACCCCTTCATCTGTGGTATGGCTCCCAAGGCTCTTTGCAATTGTAACAAATCTCCCTGCTCCTAATGGGTGTAGGGTTAATCCGTGCTTCCCTCCATTTAGCTGCGTTGGCTCTATTTTTCTCTATTATGTTGACCCAATATGTAACCTCATCTTTGCTCCACCTAAGATTTTTTATGGATATAAACTGTTGGAGTGTTACTTGATCCCTAAATCCCTCACTAAGGGTGTAGTATTCCCATTCACAACATATAGTCTCTCTAGAAAATTCCTTAGTATCCATATCCACTATATTTCTGCATGCGCTAATCCCCACTGGCTGGGAGGATCAATGCTCTGATACCACTGTAATGTTCCCAAGCCAAGATGTTTTTTTCATTGATTTTTATGGGTTTTCTGGTTGTGGCATTTCGTCAAACACTTTGTTGAGTTGTGCTAGGGTTTAATATGATGGTTTAATGTGTGTTTGAAGCAACAAATATGAATATATATCAATGGAACATACCTCAACAAGATACAAGATCAACAACACAAAGAATAACCAAAAATACCTCAAATCTGATTTGATTCATAGTAGTAGAAGATCTTGATACAGTAGATCTACAGATCTGGTACAATATAACTGAGAACTCATAAAAAAATGACAATAATCCTCCAACAAGTCCAAGAGGAGAAGATAAAATCCTCCAAAGGCCAATAACTACAATATATGAATGATAAGATGAAATCCTATCTCTATGAAGTGCCAAACCCCCAAACTTCCTGAGTTGCACACTAACCTGGTGGCTATAGATACCCTAGAGTTCGGTGCTCCTCTTCCTATGCTCCAAATGACTCCAAAATATCCCAGAATGTAGATCGGGCCACTAGAACCCTCCTGGAAAAGTCTCAAGCTGAATGAAGAATATCTGGACCTCCAGAAGACTAATCCCTCTATCTGCAATGTGCCCTCCTTATTCCCAACTCGTGCTAAGCCCAATAAATAATAAGATAGATAAACCTCCTCCGGAAAGGGATAGGAAAGGCACCCTAGGCCCTACAAAGAATAACCATAAGTCCTTTTCCTCAGAATCATTCTCCTCTACCTAGATCGTGCTATTCTCCTCAAGGTGGTGCACCCTCCTGTTGGTAACTCCCTGAAGTTGCGCCCTAGCTCTCTCTGAACCTATGACTGATGTAAAATTCACCTGTGACTGAGTATATCTAATGTAGAATGGTGGAGGAGGAATATTTCACCTCCGTGACCAAGATTGGACCATGTTGGGTGGGATCTTTCACCACCGAGCTGATCTGTAGGGTTTGTTAAGTCAAAACCCTCAAAATCCCCAAGTGCATGGGCTCACTAGCAAGCAACCAAATATCAACTGATAAACAACAAAATGAGAGAATAGAGGCCCCTATCTCGCTTTTATCCTCCCTACTCACCTTGTCTCTCCAAGTGAATTTTACTTTATTTAATTATTAATTAATTAATTAAATCACTTTAATTAATTAATTAACCATTTTACCTCTAAAAAGTGGTTTATCTCTCCTTGTGGCTTCTCTGGCCACTGAAAGTCACTTCTCATCATCCTATCTTGTAGTGCTATTCCTCCCGATTCCGATGAGATATTACACTAAGAGGTTCCTCCAAGTATTATGCCCAATATGACCTCCTTAGTGAATTTAATTAACATATAGCCCAAAATAACTCAAAATTATGGAAATCGTCGGAATGCAACGAAACCAAAGACAAGTTGTGTGGAATGGATCATGATGATGAAATAATATGAGTGATGCAAGTCGGGCCCAATAAAACCCCTCAATAGATCCTGTACTCACTATCACCCCCGTTTGGCTACTCTGGTCAGTATAACACTCTGTAATATAATGGTGTCCAAAAGTGGGGACATTACATGAACCTACCTTGTAAACAAAGAGGACCCTGCTCTGTCACAATTTTTGGTACAATTTGGGCATTGGAGTAAGCATGGCCTTTGGTCCTGAGTTTGATGTATCCAAATATATTAACAATACAAAGTTGCCTCCAAAATAGGTAGACCTTCCTCATAAATGTGCAATAGATCACAAAATGTCCACGTTTGACAAAAGATGGAGGTTGTAGATCACAAACACAAAATATATGCAGACCAACCTACTATAATTCCCATAAATAGGGGTCCCTCTATAGATTTTCAAGATAAGAATGACACATTGGGAATTCATTATGGATTCATGAATCATGACATACTACATTTATTTATTACAATGGCTAAAGCCTGACATCATTTACAAAGAATGAAATCTTTTGGTAATTTAGCACTGTAAAATATAAAGTTCATTTCACTTTATTCCTTCCCTCAGAAATAAATGAATGATGATTAGTTTGTTTGATATATGATCATAAATCAGATCTTCCTATACTATACAATTCCCTCTCAAACTATTCCAAGTGAATGTGGAAAAGCTTACAATGCTTCTTGATGATACTTCTCCATAGTTTGCTTCCAATCAAGCAAAATATCTGCATTTTTTCAGGGCAATAAATCACAACGATAGAAATATAATAGAGAAAAAAACTAGGGCAATATAAATGACACAAATTGGAGATAGAGCATGTCTGGAAATTACTATCCATATAAGTTGTTCTCCTATAATATATTCAACAAACTATAAGCTAGGCAATATTTTAAATAAGCTTCTAAGCACAAATTTCAAGGGTAAACAAACACCTAGTATATTGGAACTCTACAAGCATTCAATAGTAATTACTAGACCACAAGAATTTACCATTCATGAACATAATAACTGAAAACATGTATCTCTGATTTCCCTTGATAAAGCATATTTGTGCATTGTAATGGCATGCAAGAGGTAAAATGCTTGAATAGAACATGTTGAAGGCCAAACATTTGGTCCAAAAAAATGCTTTGTTGCATGAGGATTATCCTTGGCCACTTCAACTCCAATATAGTACCCTTCTTTGCAGTTTCCTGCATACAGAACATGAAAATTATGAGATTGTTTTCAAATTTCCACCGATACAGGGAGGTAGACATAAGAAGTGAAAATTAAGTGATGTGAAAGGGACATCTAATAACATCAGCATAGAGGAAGTAAAACTAAGTGGACTAAAACTTTTATAAAATAAAGAACCAAGGATAGGGATACAATCAAGGAGAGCAATATGACTCGCCAAAAGCAGAAATGGGGAAAATCCAAGAAAGAAAGCATAAAGATTTGGTATATCTCAGAAGTAACCTTCGTTGGAAAAACATTGTGCAAATCATATGCTCTTCTTTCCCAAGGATTGGGATGCATTCAAGGACAACAATGTGGCCTGCCAAAAGCATCAATGGGGGAAAGCTAAGAAAGAAAGTAAAAACCTTGGTGGATCTAAGAAGTTATCTTCAATTGGAAAAACATTGTGCAACTCATATACTCCGCAAAGAATGGAAAAAATATCATACTACTCGATAGAAAATAAGGCTTCTGCAAGATGGGAAGAGCTCTTCAGAATACTTTGCTTGGAAGACAAATATCCTTTGGTAGAACGATTGGATATATTTAATTCCTCAATCCAAGTTGAAACAAAAAATCCTGATTGAATCTTGTAACTCACCATTTGCAAGATATTCAAGGTTTCTCAAGACATATCAAATGGTCAAGAAAGCTTTTTTGGGGAAGGGACTAAAGAGGGATGTTCAAGATTTTGTAGAAAAATTCCAGATCTGCCAAAGGAACAAGGGAGAAACAATCAAATCTCTTGGAGTGCTTCAACCCTTACCTATCCCCAATAAAACTCGGGAAGAAATTTCCATGGATTTCATAACAGGCCCACCAAAATTCCCACTTAGGCTAGTGGGATGTCAAGATTCATCTTTCCACTATGACTCTAGTCTCGAGTTTGTAACCCCCAAGGGTGGAAACCTTCTCACCTAGAGAATTCCATGTATTATCTACGCAGTCATAAATGAGTTCCAAGAAAATCTAAATGGTCTTCCAAAGTCTTTCGGTCATTACCCTTGAACACGTCATCTATCCTACAAGGCTTCCACGTGGACACCTCCACATCACCTGCTCAGACAGACAGGTAGGTGTGTGTGTTGGTGTGGTAGTGACATTTCATCAGACATGGCACACCCCATTATCAATTCTTCAATGGAAATCTTCTACGCATATAGGAGATGAACTCATCTTGATCAACGATTATGACTCACCTAGTGCATATTGATCAATGACTAGCGATGGGTTAGACTCTCCCTCATCAGGAATACAGGTTGTGCAACCCCAACCTTTCTTCTGAATGATTCTTTCCCAAAACCTTACTCCTGACATATCCAATGTATGAGAATCAAGGGGAAAAATGATCTCGATTCACTCAAAACCCCCAAACCACACGACATCTAGCAGTCTCTCCCATTTTCCCCCAATTGCTCAACAAGTGGGGTCAATGGCAAGGTCTACAATTGAGATCTTGTCGGGTGACTCATAGATATATTAATGACCTATGTCCACTCAGGCTCTCACCATAAGGAAATACCACCTTCTCTTTCCTTGTGGTCCCTCCTGAATATTTCTTTTTGAATTGGAGTTCTTGACAGATCCAAGGGTCATCGTATCCCCATATCTAACAATAAGGAATCTCTCGGATATGATATCCTCCCATTAGTTAACCAGACTCATGACTCCAATAGGGACCTCTATCGGTTGGACCCACAGTGATATCAATGGCTCAGATCTCATTGGATAAACCTCCTGGAATATCTACAACTCTAGTCCATTAAGACTCTTTCTTTCCGAATTTCTCCATTGAAAGTTCCTTGCACAAGTTCTCTTTGGATCCTTCCGAACGTCACATTCTGAAAAGCTTAGTGTAATGGTCCATGGTGAGATCTATGGTCCATATCTCATTGTTATGGCATCCTGGTGAATCGATGTCTCTCATCGACTCAGACACTCCCATCGGGGATTTCACCTTCGCAATGTTTAATATTTTTTCCAAACATCCCTCCTTTCGATAAGATTCTTTTGATACTCAGATCTTTGATGAACGATCAAGATCAAATCTCCACACCAAATCTATAGCTAAGGCTCTCTCGAGGTTAAAATAAGGAACTCAAACAAGGGTGCAAGGT
The DNA here is from genome assembly GCA_009831015.1 of Picea engelmannii. Classification (NCBI taxonomy): domain Eukaryota; kingdom Viridiplantae; phylum Streptophyta; class Pinopsida; order Pinales; family Pinaceae; genus Picea; species Picea engelmannii. The sequence goes on from WSFP011347278.1 coordinate 26,968, forward strand.
GATTTGAGGAAAATAGACCCCTCTCCCTCTTGGAATTGTCTACAAGGTTTCAACCCTGACTCCTCAGACCTTCATCCTGCTTCTTCAACACATAGGTGGCACCTCCTAGCGGCCCCCAAAGTGAATAATTTATCATCTTGTAAACTTTCCATTTAACTACTTGGGGAAAACATAGGATTATAGGCCTCCAATAGACCTCTCATACACAGTCATCGCAGATAATCAATCAATATTAGGAAGAATATCGTCATACAAACATGATTTAGATTTTAGCATTCATTCAACATATCAAAACTTCTTTAAGAACAAATGAAAATTTATATTTGTTTACAAATATTTTATACATACATTTAGAAACACTTATCTGTTTCAAGGCAAACTTCAACTTACCAATTGACTGTGGGTGAATGCCTTTCCACCCAACCGTAGGCTCTACTGCACATTTTCTTTCTACAACAAGCCACTCATGTTCCAGGCCATGATACCACCAAGGGATTCTCTTAAGTTAGCTTTCAGGTCAAGGGTTTGGTCAGGAAGGTTATTCTCCTTCACTACATTGGCAACATAAAAAATCCCCTCTTCCCACTTATCCCAGGGCCTCCACGATATTACTAGGTACCTTCCCAACTAGATTTAATCTACACAAGGGATTCCCTTCACTTCTACATAGTCCCTCAGTTCCCTCCCCTTACTAGTGTCGGTTTCTTTCCAACTAGCACCAACCCATGACCCTCTCTGCCCCAGTCTAGATCTAGGTATTCTCTGTTCCAATGTTTACCATGAGTATTCTGGGAAAGATTCCTATTTTCTTCACAAAACTTCCTAGTTTTTCTCTGCTCTAGTCTGGCTTGTGTGCTCTCTCTCTCTCGAGCCCTCTTTCTCATTTGTGATACCACACTCCTTCTTCCACTTTTGTTCTACATCACGATTTTTCTGCCACTTCCTTTGCCAATCTGGAACATTCATTTCCCGAGGCTCCCCATATTTATTTTGTCAGAAGCAACCCCGGGAGTCAAGCTCTCAAATCAAAGGGGCACCTCCATGGTACTCCTAGATGGAAACTTCAACCAACCTAGTCATCCTCTGTGTACATTTTTTAAGGCAGACATAACTATCCCAACAACGAGGTCTAATTTTCCATTAATGGGATTTCTTGTGAACATGGAGAACAAGGTACTTTAGGTAGGTTTAGTCATTTGAGATTATTAGGGTGGGGGTTGGGATTTTAGGCAAGAGAAGGAAATTCCCAGTTCCCCCTCACCAATTTCCACTTGTGGTATCATGGCCTGTACTGCAAGGCTTCCCCTTCAGTTAGTTGGTAGGTATTTTCATTAAACATAAAACACCGTTATAGTGTTCATCAATTACAATTCATGAAGTCTTAATCATAATTACATACTTGGGGGAAAATAGGCTGTTACATTCCCCTCCCCCTTAAAGGAAACATCATCCTCAATATTTTTCCACCATATGCACATTTTTATACAAAAAACAAAAATGGGTATGCCATCCTCTTGGAATCCTCCATTTCCCATGTGGCCTCATCTGCTCCAAAGTGCTTCCATTTCACTTTGACTTGCATGACAATTCGGTTCCAGAGCAATGTCTATTTTCTGTCCAGGAGGAATTGAGGCTCGTGATGGAATTCTCCCTCTGGTTCCACATGTATCATAGTCCAATCAATAACATGATTAGAATAATAAATATCCTTCTTAAGTAATACATGGAACACATTGTGAGATTTAATAGGAGGTGGTAGAAAAATTCAGTATGCTACTGGTCTCACTCTTTCTAGGACTTCAAATGGTCCACATTAGCGGGGCACTATATTGGCATAAGTTCCAATTATTAGGGATATCCTCTTGGGATTCATCCCGACATACACATGATCTCCAAAGTTGACATTTCACATGGGGTTTGGCCCAAATCCTCAACAATCAAGTAATTTTGGGCGGATATAGCATTCGAATTGTGGGAAGAGTGCTTAAGTACTCCTTTCGGAATACGAGGTAGAGGTTCTGGTTTATCGATATGCAAAGGTGTTTCCCGGGGAGGAGGTGGCTATGGACCTAAAAACATCTGTGAAGAACCGTAATCACGAGATCAAGTGGCTACATCAATCTGAGACTTAACGATATTGACCCAAAGATGGCCACCATAATGTGTTGAATGGTTTTGACTCCTACTCGACGCATTTCCAGTGTTAGAGGTTCCCGAGGCCATATTTTGGTTATGTGGAAATGGGTTAGTCAACAGGCATGCGACTTCATTATGAGCCTCAAGGCTTCCTCAATTTTTGGGCACAAGTGAGTAAAGTGATCATCTTTATAAAATTTACAGGGAAACTTCACCTTCCTATTTTATTTCTTTCCCTCACCAACATTATTATTCAATTTATTATTATTATTTTTGTCCTTGTATTTGTTATTATTATTCTTTCCACCCTTACGATTATTACCACGTCCTTTCCTCTTTTTCCCTCCTAGTTGTTGGTTACCATTTTGGTTTGATGACGACTACGAAGTATACACATCCACCAATTGGGTTGTGGAGGACGAAGCCGAAGTTTGTCTTGCTACAGATTTGTTAAGAGACAAATATTTCAACTAGTTCGTCACCATGTCTGTAGTCTTAGCATTTGTTTTTACCTACAACGCCATCGACATGAGGTCCAGGATTTTCTCTAGGGTCATAATTTGACCGCGGTGTGTTAGGGAGGATTTTGTAAATCATCCTAGATTAAGCATATATAAGGTCTAATTGACGGGCTTTGAAGATGACTTCTTCCTTAGATGTCACTCCAGATGTAGAAAATCCTTCAAAATATAAGGCAACAAAGACTTGAGGAACCATTCCAACATAAACTCTGTAGGAATGTAGGCTTTAATCAACCTCTTCCGTCTATTCCACTCTTGAATACGATAGGATATATGGGTGGGTTTATCTTGTTGAAGAGTCGATAAAAGTTCTAGGCCGACATCGTAACGAACCGACAATTGGAAGTGATTGAGAAAAACCAAAACCATTTGAACGAAATTTCCGTAGGTTCCCTCAGGTAGCTCGATGTACCACTTTGCTGCGACCCCCATGAGGGTGCATTGAAATAGCCTCAAACAAATAGAGTCATCATTAAGGGAGTTAGATGAGCACCAAAGGTGAAAGGTTGTCACATGGTCACCCGAGTCCTCACCATTCTTGCCTTCAAACTTTGGAATGTCAGAAAGAATTTTGGCGGGGATGGGGGGCCATGAAGAATCGTGATACATAGGGTCATTCATCAATTTGGACAAGTCTGGAAGATTTAGCTTGGCCAGAAAAGGGAGTTGGGGTTGTGGCTTCTGATCCCATGCTCTCGGGAAAGATTGGGTTTGAGAGATTGCAGACCAACCAGGGTTCTAGTATATACCATGGCCATATTTAGTAGGACAATATCCTACTCCCAAATGATTCATGAAAGGTTGTAAGGGCACCATACCTGCAGAAGCTTCTTGCGAAGAGAATACGACATTATAAGGATTATACATGTTTCCCTCAGAAGAAGGAACTCTATGTAGGGGGTTTCCCATACCATAAAAATGAGTTCCTTCGAATGGAAAACCAGAGGAAAAAGGGGGTTTCACCATAATAAAATCATTCGTAGGAATCGATGTGGAGGAAGAGGGAATGATGAATGAAATATTGGAAGTAAACCCATTTGAGCACTCCATCCTGGAGCACTGAAGCTAGTATTAGGCCCAAAGGAAAGAGGGTTCCATCCTACTACCGTAGGAGTCGCTTGGGGAATATGAACTCCACCAAATGAGAAAGGAACATAAGGAGGTGTCGTTCCCCCATACCCAAAATTAGGATTCATATTAGCCGTTGAAACGAAGGATGAGAAGTGCAACGTCATGTCAGGCATACCAAACAAGAAAGGATTATAGGCTGTAGGTATTGACTGAGTATTATAATTCGACATACTATATGGGGATACAAAATGATTCATTCCCATGGGCTGAGTAGAGCTCGTGGGTTGGGAATCATTAGATGAGGGAGCTTGTGGCATCCAAACCCTTGATGACTAGGGAGTCGAGGGGACCCCACTAATCATAGTGAATATGGGAGTCGAAAGGCTTCTCGAGACATTCATATCTGACTCAGTACTCATGGTAGTACGATCATGAGCCTAGGAGGTGGAGATATATGTACCACGCTTATTAACTCTACACCTTTTAGGAGGTGACTTCGGTAAAGGATCAAGACATGGTGGTAGATTCAAAAGACGAAGAGACCGGCGAGGAGGCTGGTCTCACTCCACGATGACTCAAAAATAGAGATACAATACAAAATACTAAGGCTGATTAATAATCAGAGAGCACACTCCCAAATAAATAAAAATGCCAATGCACACAAACATGATATAATGGATGAAAGGTACCTCCCAAATTAAAGTAGGTATGCCTCACCCAAGAGGGGCCTGAGACTCTACAACAATAGAGTGGAGGTGTTAGAATCAATTATAAGGACCCTCGTAGGCTTCACGACACAGTTGATCAGATCCCCTGGGAGAGGAAATCCTCCATAAAGTCTGTGTGTTGTCTGATCCCTATCTGAATCGGGGTACCTATAGAATAACCCCTGCAAGCAACCTATGTGGCTACCTAGGTCAAGCAACTAGAGCACCATGATATAAACAATTCTCAGGAAATGAGTCACAAGTTTGGTCCACCATATGGGTAGGGTAGAAAAGACCAAAATCTTGAAAGCACCACCTCTCAAGGAGGTAAAGGCACTAGCAAGACCCCCAAATACGAATAGAATCCCAAAAATATCTATGAAGCTAAAAAGGTATTAGAGGGAAATCTATGCAACCAACTTTGCGCGACCTCGTGCTTAACTCTGGAGTGAGTGGAGACTCTTGAGGATACCAATTATATAATGGGTTTCACCACTCCCTGGTCAGACACATGTGTTCATTTTTATATCCTTGGAGAAGCTTACTCACAAAATCCTATTCCAAGGCCTTAGGTCCTATACTTGTTCTTGTACCCTAAAAAATAAAATCATTTCTAATCAATTTTAATTATTTAGCGTTAATTTTAATGGATTCTTCTTACTGAAGAGGTGCGATCGTGAAACTGATGGTATTATGACTCAATATATATAAAATAATCAAATGTAAAAACACTGCTAAGTACTAGTCTCGATTTTCAATGAAATGGTATGCTTCTAAATGTTGTTTCTAAGATGCAATCTCTACAATTTCAATGAAGTGCAATCTTTCCCAATATGTCAAAACTAATGTAAAGTATCCAAATGTGCAAATTCCATAAGTAAAATGCAAGAAAACAATTTTTTTTGTATTTTCGATATAACGAAAATAAAATGCAAGGATTGAATAACAACTTCACAGTAATATCCTACTGCAATCAAAATGAAACAAGCCAAGCGGGATACCAAGACATAACTACCCAGACCTGTGTGCAAGGACAACAAATGAGAAAAATGACAAGAAAGGAGTTCGCCCAAAAGATTCACCAATAAAGCGGCTTCCTATCACTTTGTAGACACTTAATAGTCAACAAATGGACCCAATAAGTCTCAATAACCAACAAAACTCACCCAACAAACACCAAACTTGTCCAAAAATACTAAGGATATAGTGTACGTGACTGTTCAAAGAACAACTCGTGTATGTACCAACCCAATATCTAAACACAATCTTTGTAACCACACTTCTTCCTTGCATGCATGAGTGGCCTAAAGGAAGACATACCGCGTATGTACGTGCCCTATCAAGGGACAACCCACGTATGTTAAGGAAGACACTTCTTGAGCAAGGGTTAAGCCAAGAAACTTAGATATAATGGAAAACATAAGTTGTCAAGCAATAGACGACAAAGAAACTCAGGAAAACAAAGAGAAAACAAAGGAGAAAAACTACCAATACCCCAACAAAGAAGATCTCCCCAGTGGAGTCGCCAATTCAGTTACGAGGGAAATCTCTCTATGGCTAAGGGAAAACCACAACAGACAAAATGACACCCATAAATAAAATCTAATCTCAGGTATGCTATATAAATGAAATGTTAATAAGAGAAAGCTAGAAGGCTACCTTTTCTGGACGTCCGAAGAAGACCATCGTTGAGCATGTGACCCAAAGATTTACACCTGCAACTTGTCTTCAACAACCAAGATATGCACGAATGTGGTATTGATATATAATGTTAGGATATAAATCAACACAATCCATTAACATACATAAAAAATACTCCCATGGAAAGAAATACAAATATTTGCAAGATATCAATTGGACGAGAAAAGAGTATTTCTATTAATGTAATCAACAAAAGCACATAGATGACAAACTTTTGTAATGACACATATCAGAACAAAAAAACTAAGTCGCTCCAACTGGGCCTCCACCACTTCAATCCTCCACAAAGGCAAGTTCACATGTAGGATTCAATGAGGTTCTCCATCACAAGATAATAAGAGCTTGGCGGTTGAACACAAGAAGTTCATACTTTCAAGGACAAAGAGATGCATACTAAATTGAGGTGAAATTTATCCAGAGTGTCTTTGCTCTATGATGCGTTGAATGTCCTCAAGGATTGGATATAACTCAATTTATATCCTCCAAATAGAATTGAAGGGTCGATTCAGATCGTTTCCAGTATATGGAAGGTCAAGGATCACAAATCTCATGACATGGCATGGAAACCTGACGCAATTTTAAGTTTTTGAGCATCAAACTCGATGTACATGGGCTGTAATGGAGCAGCCCACGTATATACACGTGTTGTATGAATGGCAGGTCACGACATGTATAAAAATATACATTTTAATATATAGAGTGCTAGAGAAAAGAGGAAATGAAATCTGCAAAGGGAAATGGATGGTCATCAAAGCAAGATGCATGGAGTGTGGAAATTTTTTCTATAACAAGGTGGTAGAAAAATTCAGTATGCTATTGGTCCCACTCTTTCTAGGACTTCAAATGGTCCACGGTAGCGGGGTGCTATATTGGCATAAGTTCCAATTCTTAGGGATCTCCTCTTGGGATTCATCCCAATATACACATGATCCCCTACCTTGAACTCTTTGTGATTTCTTTTGCTATCTACATAGATTTTATGTATTTCCTAGGCCACTTTCATTTTTTTCTTAATTATGATCACTTCATGTTCCATCTCCTTCAACATGTCTAGTCCAAGTGTGATCTTTTCTAATGAATTGTCCCAATTAATCAAAACTATATACTTCCTGCCATATAGAGCTTCAAATGGGATCATCCTTAGTGACTCTTGATAGCCATTATTGTAGGAAAATTCTATCAAGGGTAGGTATTCTTCCCACTTCTTGGGTTGATGCATAACATGCATTCTTAGCATATCTTCTAGCACTCTATTTACCCTTTCGTTCTGTCCATCTGTTTGGGGATGGTAGGTTGTGTTGAATGTTAATTTTATTCCAAATCCCACAAATAATATTTTCCAGAAATTGAAAGTTAATTTTGCTTCTCGATCTGAAATAATTGTTTTGGGCATACCGTGGAATCTAAAAATTTCCTTTATAAAAACATCAACAACATCTATAGCTTTAAAAGTGGACTTTGAAATAAAATGAGCTTCCTTGCTCAGTTTATCCACCACTACCATGATTTCATTATGTTTTCTGGTTATTCTTGGCAACCTTGTGATAAATTCCATGGAGATAATCTCCCACTTATGTTCTGGAATTTGTAATGGTTGCAAGAATCCTACTGGGTGCTTGTGTTTAAATATGACTTGTTGACACTCCAAGCACTTAGAAATGTACTATGCCATGTCCCATTTCATTCTTGGCCAATGATACAATTGCCTTAATATTCTTATCATTTTTTGATAACCAGGATGACCCACATAAGGTATTCTATGAAACTCATCCATTATGAGTTTTTTCAGCTTTGTTGAAATAGGTATATACAACCTATTGTTACGCATTGACAACCCATATGTTGTGAGCTAGTATTCCTCATACTTTTTCCTTTTTGGTTCTTGTTGCAAGATTTCTTTCACCATATTAAAATGTTCATCACTTTGTAAGATAATTTTGATTCTCTATTTGAGATCAAACTTACACATGCTTGTTGTTTCTAAGTGTATTGTCTGCACACTTTGACTGAGTGTGTTTACCACTCGATTATCCTTTCCTTTATATGTTTGATCTCAAAATCGAATTAATTGATTAGTGCCATCTTCCTGGCCTATCTGGCATTCAACTGTGGCTAATCAAATAGGTATTTCAATCCACAATGATCAGTCATTAGGACAAATATTCTTCCAAGCATGTAATTCCTCCACATCTTTAAAGCGTGCACAATGGATGCAAGCTCCAAGTCATGAGTATAACATTGCTCATTCTCATTTAGTTTCCTTGATTCATATAAAATCACATGTCCCTCTCGCATGAGAACTCCATCGAGTCCTTCCTTTCAAGCATCAGTGCAAACTAGGAAATATTTTTCAGAGTCTATAGTTTTTAGGATAGGGGCATTGGTTAAGATGTATTTCAGTTGTTGAACATTGTTCTCACACTCTGTTGACCATACAAAATTCACCCCTTTTCTCTACAATGAGGTGATGAGATGAATGATTTTGGAAAATCCATTAATAAACATCATGTAGTAACCATCTAATCCCATAAATGATCTTACCTCAGATACATTCTGAGGGACTAGCCAAGCCATGATTTCCTTAATCTTTTTTGGATCTATAGCCACCCTCTTTTGAAAACATGAGACCCAAATATTGGATCTCCCTCTGGAAGAAGTCACATTTGTTATATTTAGCATAAATCTAATGATATCTTAGCACTTGTAGAACAAACCTAAGGTTATATTCATTCTCTTCCTTGGTTTTGGAATATACCAGGATATTATCAATGAACATAAGGACGAACTTGTCCAAATACTTGTTTAGAATGATGTTGATAAAAAACATAAAGATGGTTGGTGTGTTGGTAAGACAAAAAGGCACCAC
>ML846152.1:54273-72087 GCA_009831015.1 Picea engelmannii
AAAATGATTCTCCATATTTTAAATAAAAAAAAGCCATATTACTTTAAAAAGCCTATATATTTAATAAAAAATCTAAACTATGAGTTGTAAAAGAGATTCACATTATTTCTTTAAAGCCAACCCTAGGAAGAGAAGATGTTTGGAATGGAAAGTTATATAATAAGTTTCTAAAGTGCATGAAATTGGCTCAATCTAAACTATGCGTTGTAAAAGAGATTCACATTATTTCTTTAAAGCCAACCCTAGAAAGAGAAGATGTTTGGAATGGAAGGTTATATAATAAGTTTATGAAGTGCATGAAATTGGCTCTATTAGAGTATTTTATTCTTAAATGAAGAAGAATAATTATTTTTAAATTAATAAAAAAATATTCTACAATAACTTCCCTTTGAGGGCCTCTCTTTCCTTTTTTCAAATTATTTAACCTACCGCGTTTTGGGTTTTTTATTCATTTTCAATTGTCATGTGTGATAGCATAAAGAGTTATTTTATGGTTTAACTTACCATCTATTGGGTTATCTACTTGTTTTTGGTGTTTTCATGAGATGTAAGAGTTTCTTTGCTTTCACACCTTAACCCTGGGATGGAACTTGCGTGTGGTTTTATCCATACCCCTCAAACACAACTCCACCCCCAACTTCCCTTGTTCTGTTTCTTACTGTTTTTAAATGATTACAATTTGGACAGCAACTTCCTTTTAAAGGTCCTCTCTCCATCCTTTTCAAATGGTTTAACATACCATTTGTCTTTTTTATTTGTTTTATTGTTTTTGGTGATTGCCATGTGTTTGATGGAAAAAATAGTTTCTTTACTTTTCATGTGATGCACCTTAACTTATAACCCACACCACTTCATTTATTATATCTGTCGATAGGCATGGTATATAGTGTTGAGTTAGGTTTGACTTTCTATTAGTTTATGGTTGACCATAAAATATACACTCCTTTATCTAAAGTTTTAAAAAATAATGATTAATTTTAAATCTTAAATCTCATTTATCTGAAATCTTATTGACCAAAAACTTTGAAGTCTTATTGCTGCCTTCACTTCCCCCAGTATAAATTTAATAAATATTTCTGTCATCTAGTCATTTCATGCCTACTCCTCTCCCTATCTCCTTAAACAATACTTTCATTATTATAATCGACATGTATATGTTATCTAGTAGCCTTGTATCTTTCGTTTGAATTGCACTCTGTTTCTATCACATGTCCCCTCAAACACAACTCCACCCCTAACTCCCCCTGTTCTGTTTCTTACTGTTTTAAAATGATTATTTGCTTCTGTAGACTCCAATTTGTCATTGTTGTTAGCCTTTAGACCTACACTCTCATGCAAGATTCTCATAATAATAGAACTAATAATAGTGATAATGCCATCCTACCAAATCTTCTGTCACTTCTTTGTTTTTAATTATTTTCTGCAACTTGATCTGACATAATTTTTATTCAAGCCCAACTTGGTTCCATTACATTACATCACTATCGCAATTCCTCAAGCTGTTGATTCTGGTCAACTTGGTTTCACGCATGACTATTCTTTAATCGCTCAGTTCTTCTCATTATTATATTTCTTCTGCTGCACTTTATTAAGCTTAACAAACATGGTATTTCTTGTGCACCAACTGATCGTTCGTAGCCTAAAGATCATGGAAAAACATAGGTTTTTTAAGTCTTAATCACTCGGACTGCTTATCTCTGCTTGTCTAAGTTCATCTTTTGCAGCAGCCCAAATGCAGTATTTGTATTTTCTGCGGACCCAGGTGGCGTTTTTCATCGCATACATTAGATTTGATCATTGAGAGTCTGTTGCAAGCGTTTACTGTGTCACGAAGCTTCATCTCTGCTTCTTTTAACTTCATCTTTCTCAGCAATCCGAGTGCAATATTTGTATTTTCTTCAAACCCAAGTGGCGTTTTCCGTTCCTGACTTTAGTGCTGATCCACTGCAAACATTTACTGTGTTATGAATGCACTGTATTCCTTAGCCACATACATCTCATCTCAGTACTCAACAAAGCCCGATTTGGGTATCAATGTCCCTTAAAAGGGTGGTTGTAGGTTATCTGAGTTTGAGCTTTAATGGATGAGAAAGCGATGTCCTCGTTCCCAGACGAGGTTCTGGAGCACGTTCTGGTATTCTTGACCTCGTCACAGGATCGAAACTCGGCCTCTCTCGTGTGCAAGGCATGGTATAGAGCTGAGTCATGGGGGCGGAGGAGCTTATTCATAGGCAATATATATGCACTTTCTCCAGAGATTATGGTGAGGAGGTTTACGAGGATAAGGTCAGTAACTCTCAAGGGCAAGCCGAGGTTTGCAGATTTCAATCTGGTGCCACCCAACTGGGGAGCAGATGTTCTTCCGTGGCTGGTTGTCATGTCGTCTTCTTATCCCATGTTGGAGGAGCTTAGGCTGAAGAGGATGGTGGTGACCGATGAAAGCTTGGAGCTCCTGGCTCACTCATTCCCCAACTTCCGTGTTCTGTCACTGGCCAGCTGTGAAGGCTTCAGCACATATGGCCTTGCTATCATAGCGAGAGATTGCAGGTAACATTCATACACTTCAGCATATATTTTGAACTCTTTTCTCCCATGGCTTACTAGCACAAACCCATTGAAACTTGGGTCTGATAAGCACCTCCATATTAATCACAAGTTTAGATGGTCTGTGTTAGTGTCCCTATTCAATGTACCATCTAGAATCAATGCACAGTTGCAGAAAGTGTGATCCCCACCCAAGCCGTAGAAACATGCTCAACGCGTTGCACTGCAAAGAGTAGACTTCCTTCAACTTAGGTTTGCACTGCAAAGAGTAGACTTCCTTCAACTTAGGTTCTAGGTCTGTAAACTAGGTCAGAGGTCTAGATATTCTACCAAAGTCACATGGACTTGCACCCAGTCTCATCCCTATGAAAGAGATACACTGCCTTGATATTTCTTTGTCTCGAGTCACATACCCCTATAGAGATTGGAGAGTAAGGGGTAGCTCCCAAGCATTGGGTGTAGTTCAAGAAAGAGATCCAGTTGGTAGCCACTCCCTTCTCAATGAATGACAGGTGTAATTTATTTTTCGGGGAAATAATTTCATCCTACCCTCACACACTTAATCTAAGAATGGGGGTGCTGTTACCAGCCCAGCCCTGGGGAATTTTCCCCCTTCTTCCCTGGAATTTCTGGATGGAAGGCGGATTGACTGCTGGCTGCATAGGCGGCTGGTAACCCCAAAGAACCTGATGCGATTTGATCCTGAGACCTGTGTTTACTTAGCACAAGAGCATTTACCAATGGAACTAACCCTTGGGGTTGACACAGGTGTATCATCCATATTCATATTTCTCGTAATCACTTTTGAATATTTTGCTTCCGCCATGTACGATACTTTATTGGCAGTGTTCAACTTCAAATGATGCTGCTTGCCTGCGGGAGATGCCTACCCTTAGGGAGCTAGGTAGGTTGGTAGGCCGAAATTATGATAATTACTACTAATCTATAGACTATAGTGACAGAATGGATGGGCAGACCATAGAGCTCCATCCTCGAATGATTCTGCTTGCCTTTAGGGAGGTAGGTAGGTTCGTTGGCCCAAACTATGATAATTACAATTGATCAATAGCGACAGAATGGGTGTGCAGACCATAGTGAGAATGAAACCTGGTGGCAATCTTAATGGTCCTTCAACCTGACTAGTGAACCAATGCCCCATTGGCTTTTGTTTTATATTTTTCAGCATTTTGAGGTGGCGGATGGGTGTTACTTTTAAGTTGTAACACTGAAATGGCAGCATAGGGCAATAAAACTAGCTTTTAGTTAGAGTGGACGTTTAAGTTTTCTCCAAAGCTTTAATTTGCCTTGATATCAGTAGTTTAGAGATCTCTGTGATGTAACTTTATGATTTTCCTCACAGAGTTGTTTTAAATGCTAGACAATGTATGGATTTATCTGTGGGATCCTTGACAAGCCCCAAATCCAAGCTGGATGATTGAAATTCTTTGCTGGTCATCTTCTTGTCTTACGACTTATAAATGTTATGATGTCAGGATTTGCAATCTTGCATTTCGAAGATTCCGTGTTTGACACTGTTTTTGTACGCCATTTTTTGTATTCTAAACTATCTTGTTTAAAATTTTCACTTTGAACATGTACAAGTATTGACTTTCTGAAAGGGGCGTTTCAGATCTTGATATGGAAGGATTCTAATTTAGCAACGGCCATTTTGCATGATCATGGTTTACCGGATTTTTTTCTAGCAGGTTTTTTGCATGAGATTATGAGAAGTTATAGGTTAAATAAACTGCTTCTACAGCAAGCATTCTCGCGCTAGTTACAAGTTACAACACAGAAAAAGGCCTAATCAAATTTGACCATGTGTTAGAAGTATAAATCTTTAAATAATGGGTTTGTGATCAAGGGGAGAATATTGTAAGTTGACTCACTACAGAGTGCATGATGTGAAAGTCATTAAACCTGGTTGATCCTGCCAGTAGTCATATGCTTTCATGAAAGCCATAAAGGCTAGCATATATCTGACCAGTAGTAACAGAAGGAAATAAGACCGTTAGTAGCTAACATCTGATAATATTTTACTGAATTTTCTTAATGAGCAGATTCTAATGCTTTCCTTCCATACGAGCAGTTAACACACATTCCTCATTATGCCTGGACACTAAAGAAAACTATGATATATCATTTTTGTTTTAAATTTTAAGGAAAAAGCAATTGGGTATGTTCATTTGTATAAAAATGTTCCCCAATTTATGTTAGGACTCAGGAGACAATCACCGGTAGGAGGAATCTACTACATGGGGTACATGTTGATAGATTTGCTGCTTTGGCTTCTAAGACCTTGGAAGATATCACCACCATTTTCGGTTTTGATCCTTTCAGTTATATAACAAGGTATCCCTGCCTCGAAAATCAATTTATTTTGAAAGGTGAAGCTATAGATGTTTCTTTCTTTTTTGTTTGTTTGAATTCCTCTGGTCAACACAAGCAAGTGGCACTCTCCAACATGGATATTACAATAAAGCAGAATTGTATCACATTCTATGTTAGCACCCTTTGGCTAAGCAGTTGCCACTAGGGTGTTTCTATTCCATGAAAGTTGCCTAGAATTTGCAGTTGGCCTCAACCACATTTTGCAATCGGAGGGGGGGGGTATCTTTTCCACCAAAGTTACCTGGGACTTGCACATGGTCCCAATTGCATTAAACGACTTGCTTGCATGGGTGCGCTGGCCCATGAGGGGCAAGCACATACCTGGGGGATTTGAACCTTGGTAGGGGGAATAACAACAAACCCTCTTTACCAACCAACCAATCCCTCATTGATATGGATGCTCTTTTTCATTATTCAACTTTAGGCTAGCCAAGCTATACCCAAGTAGTAAAACTGTCAGGCCAGGGATTGGTAACTCCACGAATGAATTAATTTGCATTAAATGGAGACATTCATTAATACAATGTGAAGTGACCTTTGGTTTCATCTTCAAAGAGGTCTGAATGACTCTTCCTATTCACCCATGACTCTTCATATTTCTCCTAAAATAATATTTACAATGTACCATAATCCCAAGGATTAGGTCTCTAACATTCCCCCCCTTAATCCGAAGGGTTGTTTGTAAGTCCAAGCATTTTTCCGAACTTTTCAAACTTTTCTCTTCTAAGCACTTTAGTGAAGATGTTTGCAATTTGCTCACTTGCAGAACAATGTATCAACTAAATTGTTTTGGCCTCTACATGATGTCGAATCAATTGGTACTTCATGTTGATGTGCTTGGTTTGATTATGGAATCTAGGATTCTTGGCCAATTTGATTACATAAGTGTTGTCAATCAAAAGTGGAGTAGCATTTACCTGTTTCTCTTGCAAATCCTCTAGTATCTTCCCGAGCTGCACAATCTCTTTTGTTGCCTTTGTAGCAGCCACATATTCTGCCTTTGTAGTGGAATCTACTGGAACAAATTGTTTGTGTGATCTCTAAGAGATAGCTGTTGATCCAAGACTCACGAGGTATCCTGAAGTAGACACTCCATTCTCCTTATCTTCATCAAAGTTTGAATATATGTTAGACACACAAGTTAGAAATAGGCGTGAAGTACATTTTATTAGAGATATGATACATGTATATATACATTATGTTGACCATTGGATTTGTATTCCAATGCGTCTCTTGGACTCTCGACCTCTATTACAAACTTGACTCTTCACATTCCGTGAGGTTAGTAACCCAAAAGGATTACGTTTCCAACATCCCCCGCCTTAATCCCAAGGGGTGTATATGAATCCAAGGTGAGAGCTGATATCTGAAAGTGGGCAGCTGAAATCTAGAAGTGTGCAGTTGTTGATGACTGAATGTGCTCTCTGAATCTGGTGGTTTTGAGATGACCACAAACCAAATGGCTAGCAAAAGCTGATGTCTTCTACTAAATGGTGGTGGTGGTTTAAGGAAGACCACAAACCAATTTGGTGGTTTAAGGATGACATCAAACTATGGAACCCTGCTCTAGGCTCAATGGTTCCCGAAACATTTCCTAAGTTAGATAGAACCTGAAGTTGGTGTCTTCTGCTAATGGGAAGTGTTCTCGAATGCTGGTTTAAAGATGGCCATAAACTGTTGTAGCATAAGTTGAATGTCTTCTATAGAGTGGAGGTTTAAGAGAAACCATAAGCCGTTGTCTAACAAAAGCTGCAGGTCTTCTTCTAAGTGGTGGTTTAAGGAAAACCACAAACCAATCACGCTCGCTTGTTGTTGCTCGACTGATGGGACTTCGAAACTGGAAGCCCGACTGTCAATCGCCAATGTTGTTCCCCCTTGTCAAGGACAAGGTAAGAAGGCGAAAATCTATCCATTGCAAGATCTGTCAATACTTGAGAGTGAATTCGTCGGTATGACTGACATATTTTCTTGACTATTGATGACCATCGTCAAGAAGGAATCCACCCATAGTGATTCTTTACTCTTGCAGATGTCTTGCGTTTGAAACACTTATTTGAAGGATGATTGTGCTGTTCACAATGCTCGCAAGGATGAAGATTGAAGCACTGATCTTCAACGTGGCCAACTCGCTGACAATGTTGGCATATTTGACTCTGCTCTTGAACTAGAGTAGGTGAATCTAAACTTTCTTGAAGCAGTCCATCACTCTGAAACTAGATCGGTTTGGTGTAATCCAGATTATGAAAGGTGACATCCTTTTCATATCCGATACCTGTTCTATGCTTGTTCTACCTGATTTCTTCCCAAGATTTGATGATTCGCTTGGAAAGAGGAAGCTGAACTGTACTTGAATCTAGAGCTTGCTCACTGAATGTCTATTGTGTTGGCTGTTGATCTGAATGGGCAACATCATCTTCATCATCTTTGAAAGGAGGGTTCTAAATAAGAGCTAGTTCAAAATGTTGTTGTAGATTCTTTCGCTCAAGTGCATTGGAAGAAGACGAGTCTGGGTTTGCAGTAGTGTTGCTTTGGCTTGCGAAACATGCAAGCATGTTACAACATATTGCAAAGTGGTTTTGTCAAGTGTGACAGTATTGTTCGCATAAGAAAGGAGTAGAGTGTTCAATAACTCTAATAATTCCTCGACTTAGGCATTTTAAAGACCGTATTAGACGTCAGGGTTTCTTGCAACTCCACCCTTTAACAATCAGAAGCATACTCAAAAATGAAGGGTGTCGGTTTCTACCGAAAATGCACCCGCTTACAGAAAACACAAATAAACTTACAAAACAACTATTTGCAAGTATACCTTGATTCTGGAGTTGAACTGATCTTCAGGGTTGACTGTGTTGTCTCTCGTTCTCCAAAGAACCTCTAACTTCTCAGACTTCTTTCCAAAGTATGAGCACCAAAATAAATTGAATATTTTCCCCTGAAAGATGAAATCTTCAAGGCTACAAAATGGCTTCAATAACAGGAAAAGGACTCCACCAACAGGTCATAAAAGAGAAAATGTTGATCAGTAGTACCACACAACACTGATCAAGGACCTGGCCTACGAAGTGGAAGCCCATTTGAAAGATACTGTTAATGGGAGCATTTGAGCGATCTCCGTTCTGCTGAGACAGGTGCCAGAGATTTCACCACAATCAAGAAATGTCAGATTTCAAGCACTTGAGATTTTCACTAGTGGGATGTTGGTCGGTCTCAAGAAGGATGTCTTGGGGCAGTTGGGAGGATGGTCGTAGATAGATCTCATGACCCTTCAAAGTGATAAAATGAGTGGATACTTCTCAGTTAATCTAACAATAGCATGATGAGCAATTGATTTTTTCTCATAATGGAACCGGAATATGGTATATAGATAAATTTTTTCCTTAATATAGAAAGTCTTTACAAAGTCTCTAGTTTCTACGACGAGAATAAATCTCTCCTAGAATCTGATCCATGGATGAAGAAGGCTTAGCCAATCGACCCAACATCAACATTCAAGAAAACTGTATGCAATTGGAAGACTCGTTACTAGCATGATGGAATGTGCTATTCTTTTGACACATGGTTGCAGCTCATCCGAAATGCATCGATCCTTTGAAACCGTGCTATTTATCAAACCCTGCGCAGGTAATGGAGTTGGTGATGGGACTCAACTGTTCGTTCGAGTTTCAGATTGGAGCCAATGTGGATGAACTCCCCATCCAAGTAATAGAGGCACACAAATTTAGACACATAGGCTTTGCGGTAGATCTAGCAACATTGGGCCAAAACCTCTCGACCTCCCATCGATTCTAGGCACGTCCTCAGGTGCGACTAAAACCCTCCAGACATTCACAATAAATCCTGAACACGGAACACCGGTTTCTTCCCCGTTGCCATTATCATCAAATATTGTTGCCGTTTCTTCATCCCACCTGCCGTGCTATTCTTTCCAAAAGTCGCTCAACTTTGCGTCTTCTCAACTCTGCAAAATGACAGGCAGAGTTCACATTACAACAAATGGTGGAGCGTCGGTCAATCCCCCGATTAGGGTTACGATTATGGAGAAATCACGAGTTCTGTGGGGAGGATGTGCATGGTATGGGTTTTAAGACGCTGCAACTTGAAGATGATGCTCAATGATGTGCACTAAAATAATGCTTTCTATTCCAGAGTGGATGGCTTTAACAAAACGAAGCTTAATTGGCTCAAAATCGACTTTCTCTCCAGTCTAGGTTTCCAACTGAAGGTCACGGGTAAAGTATTGTTTGCACAGCAAGAAGGAAATGCTCGTAGTTGCCGCGGGACAAAGGATAGAGAGGGTTCTGCACAGATTTCTTAGGGTTTCACCCAATAGTGCAAAACATAAAGATTACCAAAGAGAAGGAATGCAAAGGTTTTTCATACCATAGTAAGATCTCAGAGAAGCAGAAGATGTCAGAGGCATTTCTGCACACTAGAATGAGCGCCCATGGTGACGTGTGGTAAGATAAGGGCTCTTCCTGTTGAGCTTCCTGTCGTTACTCCATGTCTGCAACCTGCGGGCCTCGAGACATCATCTCCTTAGTTATCCCTAGAAATGGGGGATAAGATGTCCAACTAGTTGGAAGTCATCCACCTTAGCGTATTTGAGCCCAAAGTCTTGAGTTCCTTTCAAGTACTTTAGAACTCTCTTTGCAGTACACCAATGCCCTTCACAGGGTTTTTGCATGAACCTAGAAAGGATCCCAACTGCAAATGAAATGTCTGGTTTGGTAGTAGTAAGGTAGATAAGACTCCCCACAAGGTGTCTATATTTAGTTGCATCCTCAAATTCATTCCCTTCTTTTGATGTTAGCTTTAGATTTTGTTCCATTGGAGTAGAGAGAGGATTACAATCAACCATGCCAAATTTGTTCAACAGTTCTCCAATGTATTTCTTTTGGGAGATGAATACATGCTTTGGATACTGAGTTAGTTCAATACCCAAGTAGCAGTGAAGATATCCCATGCCTGTCATCTCAAAACCCTTATTCAATTCTTTCTTTATGGATGCAATATATGCTTCATTGTTCCCTGTTATCAAAAGATCATCTACATACACCACAAGATATACACCAAAATTTCCAACTTTCTTGACAAACAAAGTTGCATCATCAAGATTAAAATGCTTGAAATTGATCTTAAAAAAAAACCCAGTTAGCTTTTCATACCATGCCCAAGGTGCTTGTTTTAGGCCATACAAAGACTTGATGAGCTTGCATACCTTATGTTCTTGACCTTTCACAACAAATCCTTCTGGTTGAGACGTGTAGACATTCTCTTTCAAGTCTCCATTCAAGAAGGCTGTCTGTCTTCGCATCCATGTGATGAATCTTCCACCTATTATGTGCAGCCAAAGCCAACAATGCACGAATGGTAGCCCATTTTTCTGTGGGGGAAAAAGTGTCTTCATAGTCCATGTCTTCTTTCTATGCACATCCTTTCGCCACAAGCTTTGCCTTATGCTTGTCAAGTGAGCCATCTGATTTGTACTTGTTCTTGTAGACCCACTCGGAGCCAATTTGTTTGGTTCCAAATGGAGGATCCACTAGCTTCCATGTCCCATTCTTGATGAGAGCATCATACTCCTTCTGCATGGCTTCTTTCCACTCATCATGAAAAGTAGCTTCTTCAAAGGAAGTTGGTTCAATGTTAGTAGATAAATTCAATTCACAATTAAATGAAACATCAATATCATTTACATCACTTGAATCTGAATTATCTACATCACCTCCATCTTGTCTCGTAGAACTTCTGGTTCCTGTCTTTCCAACTTCACTAGGATGGACACTTTCAAGTGTCTTTATGAGCCACTTTGGTGGACCTTTCTGAGATAGTCCAGGTTGCTCCACTGATTGATATGGTGCTGCATTCCCATCAAGGTTCAACCTTTCAATCCTCTCAATCACATCATCCAATTAAATTTCCTGTTCTGATGAAGTGGCTGGATTTTCTTCATGAGGGGGAGATGGCACTTCAAAAGGAGATTCCAGAGATTGATCCAAGATAGGGACCCCCCTTTCAAGATGTGGAATCTCATCATCAAACTCATGATATGTTTTTACATGGGTGAATTTATCTAGATGATCAAGCTGCTGCTCAACAGTCTTGTCATTCTTGGTGGATTCAAGAAAAATCACATCTTTGGAAAGAATGAACTTCTTGTTTACCCCATCATAAAGACGATATGCCTTGGTGGTATTTGAGTACCCCAAGAAGATGCACTTCCGACTCATTGCACCGAGCTTATTTCTTTGCTCCTTAGGAATTAAGGCATAGCAGGTGGAACCAAAAACCTTGAGAAGCCTCACTGAAGGAATGCTGCCATTCCACATTTCATAAGGAGCCTTGTTCCCAAGACCATGACTCCTGTTTTTCACATACACTGCACATAGAACTGCATCAGCCCAAAATATCAACTTCACATTCTTGAAAAATAGCATTGAACATACCATGTTCAAGAGTGTCCTATTTGTGTCTGCTACACCATTTTGTTGAGGATTGTATGGAACAATGATTTGATGTTTGATTCCATGTTGACAAAGATATCTCAAATTCATTACAAGTATATGCTCTTCCATTATCAATATGAAGAGTGCTAATACTAGATTGTGTTTCATTTTCAATCCATACATGAAAGTTTTAAATGTTTCAAATGCTTGAGACTTATGTTTCAACAAGTTAACCCAACACATCCTGGTATAGTCATCAATAAAAGTCGTGATATATTTATTACCAAAAGCAGATGCAACAGGCATGGGGCCACACAAATCAGAGTGTATCAACTCTAGCTTTCTACATGCTTTCGAAGTGGAATCATGAAAAGGCTTGCTTGCTGTGTTTACCAAGGATACAAGCCTCAGATTCCTGAAAATTCCTTGGAATGGTAGGCAGACCAGAAACACCTTTTTTCTTCAGGATACAAAGACTATCATAGTTAATGTGCCCAAATCTAGCATGCCACAAGAGACTAGAAGACAATGTACCTTCATCATGATGAGAAAGGTATGCAGAATTCTGTGCCTGTGTAGATGTTCCTTTCAGCTTCAACAATCTGCCATCCTCCCATTCTGTCATGACAACCATGTTGTCGGAAGACTTCCTTATTTCAACTTGTCCATCAAACATGTGAATAGAATGGCCTCGCTGTCGGATGTGCAC
Organism: Picea engelmannii; assembly: GCA_009831015.1. Taxonomy (NCBI): domain Eukaryota; kingdom Viridiplantae; phylum Streptophyta; class Pinopsida; order Pinales; family Pinaceae; genus Picea; species Picea engelmannii. The sequence goes on from ML846152.1 coordinate 66,364, forward strand.
AAGAGACAGCAAGTTCCTCCGCAACTCAGGAAGATAGAGAACATCATGCAAAATAAAGTCTGGGAATCCAGGGAAATGAGTGATTTGCACCAAATTTGATGGGAGGGTTTTATTAGAAAACATTCTTTGACTTGTTAGTGGCATCTCAAGTTTTGACTTTTGGACTCATCCGTGTAGATACGGCGCTTGTTTTATTTTACAGCATACCAAGATCAAATATTTTTTTGTGCCTGTCAATCTTAGCTTTCTCCTTAAATAGTTCAATTTGGACTTCGAGCATGAAAGTCTCTCTTTGCATTTCAATATAGAGGCTGGTTGTCAGACGCAACAACAGTATCCCACATTGCTTTGAAAAACTCACACGACAATCCATCAATGTGGGCAATTTGCCATTCTTCATGGAGGAAGGGCTTCAAAGATCCCTATTTGCCACATGTACCTTTTTGGGAATCACTTCTTAGAGGTATCTTCTTCCATTGATGCATCCTCCTTATGAAGCCCAAAGGCCCAGTTCAAGAAATTGAAATAATCCTCAGGTTTTTTCATGTTTTCTAAGTATGGAGGTGAGAGAGGACTTTTTATGGTTCCTTGGGAGGTGTGTACTATGCCTAAGGAAGAAAGTGGCTTCGGTCTTATTGATATGTTGTGACTCAAGGTAGTATTTTATGCAGCAAAGTGGACAGTTATATGCCTTGAAGGTTCCACTCCATGGTAGACCTTCCTGCAATAGCATTTACTGTTGGTCTGATGATCTTTTGGGTTATGTGATATCATATCCTCACCACACCTCTTTAAGGTTTCCGGGTTAGTGGTTTGTCAGAGCATGTGGGAGGCTTCGACGTTTGTTGCCACTTTGGTCAGGCGGAACTTCTTTGGGTTCCGTGCAGGCTGGGACTTGGCTTGATGCCCTATTTGAGGTTGATTTCATCAGGATTGGTGTATTGTCGAGTGTTTATGATTTCAGGCCTGCAGGTTGAGCAAGAAAGGAATTTTCTTTTGGAGGGATCTTTGGGATTTTGAGACCAGGGACTGGACAGGTTGGAGATTGCTAGCTCATTAGAAGGCCTTGCTGTCCTCTGACAAGCTGGGTTTCAAAGATATAATAGGGACGATTCCTCCTGAAGAGCAGTGTAAGCTGAATATGGACATTGAGGATCCTCTGTGGTGAGATTGGGGAAGCAGCTCTAGCTGTATGACACTAAAAAACGTTATTCTCTCTTGCATTGGCAGTATCCTTTATCTCCCATGTTGAATGCTAAATGGATCTTTTTGATCTAAAGGATTGGTGGATTCATCGGTTGCACAGTGTCTGGTTGTTCCACTTCAGCTATAAGATCCAGGTTTTTGCTTGGCTTGTTGTATACCAATGGCTGCCATCTAGAGCCTGCCTTGCTAAGAGTGTGCTGACAGATGGTCTTTGCCTATGTTGCAGCCACCCAGAGTAATTTAAGCACATTTTATGGGAGTGCAAGTTTGCTATAACTCACTGAAAATATGTTCAGGATTGGCATTCGGTTTCAGGGACAGCTTCATTGGCGAGCAGTGCTGTTTGGTGACTCTTGGTCCATAGTACTTTATCACTTCACAGGCATTTGGGATTGCCTTCACATCACTGCCTTATTTACCATCTGGAAGCTATGGTGCAAATATGTGTTTTCTGATGAGGTCAGTTCAATCCAATCTTTTTGTCACTCTTGGCAGGAATAGGTATGTGTGCAATTGTCTACCAAAGGCTATCTTTTGACTAGGGATGCTGAAGACTTAGATGCCCTAGCATACTTGACTTTATTTCTGCTTTAGTAGCTCTGAGGAAGAGGATATAAGATTCCACTGTATATACCCTTCCGCCCTTATTTTCATCTTTTAAAAGTATTTTCTTGTTAATATAAGACATATTTTTAGAAAAAAAATCATAGAGGCTGGTACAATTCTCCATGTTATTCAACAAAATACTTGAAACTTTCCATTCTGCTGTAACATAAAAGTGTATATAAAATTCTGAGTATATCTGTCAGGTCAGTCAGGTTCTGTGAAAATAAACTTCGTATTATGGACATGCTTGTCTTGGAATTGTTATCATCACGATTGCCTTGATACATTAGCTCCAGCGTCACATGGATTCTTTTATTCCTTATCCAATTCTATGCCTTCTGTGGCACCTATATAAGTTTAATATTTCACTTGCCTATTCATGCTTATCATGTGCACTGGAGGGTATTTTCCCTGTTAAAGAAGGTTGGTCTCTGGTAATATAAATATCATAGTTGAGCTTTAGCAGGGAAATTCTCAATTCTCCTGAGTGAGTTTTTATAAAGTTGCAGTAGCTCAGAGTGTTTGCTTGAATTTTTGAAGATTAGGTTACTGGATTTCTGGATGCATTTATTGATATTCTTGCTGCTAGAGGTTTAGTACTTATTTATATCTATGTAGTGTGTTTGTTTGATCAATGATTTCATCTCTGGGCTTGTACTTTGCAGGAATCTCACAGAGCTGGATTTACAAGAAAATGACATAGATGATCGTGGAGGCTACTGGCTAAGCTGTTTTCCTGAGAGCTGTTCATCTTTAGTGTCACTAAATTTTGCTTGTATGAACAGTGCAGTGAATTTTGATTCCCTTGAGAGACTTGTTGCAAGATGCACTTCTTTGAAAAGTTTGAAACTAAACAAAAATGTTACTTTAGAACAATTGCAGCGTCTTCTGGTAAAAGCTCCTCAGCTGACTGAACTGGGAACTGGTTCATATTCTCAAGAGATTAGGTCACGGCAATTTGACAATTTGTCAGCTGCCTTCAACAACTGCAAGGAGATGAGAATCATATCGGGTTTCTGGGATGTGGCACCTGTGTATCTTCCTGCTATTTATCCAGTCTGCTCAAAGCTAAAGTTCTTGAACTTTAGCTATGCAACTATTCGGAGCTCAGATTTAGGGAGGGTTGTCATTAATTGTCCTCATCTGCAACGACTTTGGGTACCATCTTCATCCTTGAGCATGCAATAGAAATCAATGTTTTCTTCAATGTTGTTTACTGAGTGTTTTGATGTCAACTATCTTATTTTGGGTTCTGTTAGCTTGTTGAGTGAATTTTTGGACTAGTTTGTCAAAACTTTGAGTGTTGAGAAAGAGGTTGGTGATTTATGTAACTGCAGGTTCTGGATACGGTAGAAGACGCGGGACTGGAAATTGTTTCTTCGAGTTGCAAGGATTTGAGAGAGCTGCGAGTTTACCCAGTGGATCCTTCTGGCCAAGGTCAAGGTTATGTTACAGAGAAGGGCATCGTTGCAATCTCGAAAGGTTGTCCTAATCTTAACTATGTTCTATATTTCTGCAGGCAAATGACAAATGCTGCAATTGTCACTGTAGCTCAGAACTGTCCCAAGTTAACCCATTTCCGTCTTTGTATTATGGCTCCCCATCAACCAGACCACTTGACTAATGAGCCTATGGACGAAGCTTTTGGAGCCATTGTAAGGAATTGTAAGAATTTGCAGCGCTTGTCGTTATCTGGCTGGCTCACTGATAAAACTTTCGAATATGTTGGTTGTTATGCAAAGAAGTTGCGAACTTTGTCTGTGGCCTTTGCTGGAAACAGTGATAGGGGCATGCAATATGTGCTGCAAGGTTGTCCAAAGCTTCGCAAACTTGAGATAAGGGATAGCCCATTTGGGGATGCTGCTCTTCTATCAGGGATGGGCCATTATGAATCAATGCGCTCGTTATGGATGTCGGCATGCACTACCACACTGAATGGTTGCAAAATTCTTGCGCAAGAGATGCCCAGACTTAATGTTGAAATAATGAAGGAAGATGACGACAACAATCTCCAGGTGGAAAAATTATATGTTTATCGGACAGTTTCTGGGTCAAGAATGGATGCTCCAAGTTTTGTGTACACCTTGTGATTGGATAACTCTTCCCTGTTTACTCTGTAAGATCTGTATGGCTACTGTTATGTCTCGGACAGACTGCAGAAAATATTTGTTCTGTATATGCATGTTTCTTATAATACGAGCCATGGGACAAGGCTAAATATAGGTTCCATAAACAGCTAAAGAGGCTTGTAAACAAGGAATGATCATTGGGTGTTGTAGAGGCTGCCTAACAATAATATATTAGTTCTTCATTCTTGTTTATTAGACTTATTATATCAGGTCCATGTTATCATAGTCCGAACTTACTAAGCTGCAGGGGTGGCATGTTTTCTCTTAATCAGCAAACCCTGCATGACAACTGCGACTGTTCACTTATTATTTTCTCATCTTTTATTGCGTCAAGGAGTTTTGAAACTACTTTGACAGGTTTTCTGTATTTTATCTTTACTGCTGTGAAAGTAAAAAATTATATTTTGATACCTTTTATGCATAGCACATTTTTTGTCTGAATCTTATCTGCATGAAAACTTTTTTCTGCCAGAAATAAACTCTTAATTGTGTGCTCAGGTCAGGTTTTAAATAGTGTGATACTAGAATCAACTTTTGACATTAAACCTTCCCCAAAAACTAGTATTAAACAAAGGGCTTTGTAACCATTGTTGATTGAAAGTGCATAAACCATGCTTGTATTTACCTTTGGGAAGATGGGAAGATCAGGAACAATTTTTTTCCATGTAATTACTTAATTACGAGCTTTGGATCTGACATATTCTTGGCAGCCAACTGTAGACTATTGCAGTTAATTCTTTCAAGCCTTGTAGAACAAGATGACTCTCATAAATGTAGCAGGTAGGAGTCAACCTGACAGGCTGGTAATCAAGTGTGCGTAATATTCAACAAATCAAATCTCAAAATAAGTTCAATTTCCTCTTCATACTTCCAGTTCATCCAAGGTCACACCAGAAGGGAAAAGCACAAAAGTGCAACATTTTGATCTTCAAGCAAAGATGTAAGTAAAGCATCTCACATTCAGATTGCCCATAGCTTTTTGGAATTGTTAAATTTAAAGCAGCTGCAAGAGCCATTCTCCGGGAGGATGGCAAAGACCCTAGCTGAGATCTAGGGCCCCCAGTGCACTCCTGGGGTTCTTGCTCTGGGACCAAACAGTCAGAGCCATGGCAAAAAACCCTTGTATAAGGGCCCCCAGTAGATGACTGGGGTTCTTGGTCTGGGGCCAAGCAGTGAAGACCCTTGTGAGGGCCCCCAATATATGACTGGGATTCTTGGTCTGGGACCAAGCAGTTAAAGTCCCTAGATATGTCTAGGGCCCCTGGACATGTTCCAGGGTACCCATGTCTGAGGCATGGGTTGATCCTCGGTCTTGTAACTTGGTGGATAAGACCTCAGAAATGTTCTGGGGCAACCTGGTCCTTTATCAGGCAGTTGTTGGTGTATGATCCTCTTTGAAGGCGGGCATGACCACATGAGGGATGTATCCCATATGCAGTGATGATAAAGTTGACTGGTTACCTTGAAAAGTATATGGACATGTGTAAACCTCTCCTAAACCCACCACCCTTGGTTTTTTTTTGGGCTTGAGTTGTTTGGGGGTTTGTGTTTTGTCTTAGGGGTTAATATAAGAAATATTAATTAAATATAAATTATAAATATATTTAATTAATATTTATATTAATTAAATATATTATTTATAATAATATTTCTTTTATCCTAAACCCTACCCAAAAGTATAAATGAGAACCCCTCCCCCTTCACTCACTCACTCATCTTTCTTTTCCTCATAAAATTGGCGGATTGCTTCCTTGTGGTCTGCTGCCTCCTTGGATAAGCTAGC